>CAEFZX010013434.1:0-105152 GCA_903066825.1 Alfaro cultratus | reverse complement strand
CTAACAATGAGATATATATATATATATATATATATATATATATATATATATTATATATATATATCCCGGACTGCAGGGGCGGGACTATCAACGTGTGAGTGTGGTGCCGACTCCCGAGCACGGAGGTGGTGGCATCATGCTGTGGGACTGTTGTCTATAAGCACAAAATGAGTGGAAGAACTGGATCAAATTTTTTTGCCCGTCTTGGCTAGAACTTGGATGCAATTGGGTTTTCCAGCAGGACAACGATCAGACCTCGTTTGTTAAAGCTTCTGCAACATCCTTATCAAATCCAACTGTAGGAAACTACAGCAAACTTTTCTATTCTAATCAGATTGGACCTTTGAAAAGATATTTCTGTCCTAGATTGGATCTTTACCTTTCCAGCTTGAAACATCTGCAATAAGAGATAAAGTGAAACTTCACATCTTATTTCATTTCAAAGGTAGAAACAAACATTCCCTGCTAACAAATTGCAGTGCCAGCAACAAAGCTTGTTGATTCTGTGAAAGCTCAAACAGATCCTGCTATTGTGTCCTGGATCTTCTTCCGCGCTCACAGCTGGGATTCACATGACTGTGTTGACATCAGAGCAAGGCCAAGGTGTCCCGTTACCTTTTCCCGTGGCCCATCATTCAGGGACTAAAGTCTGTTTGGACATGCCCTTTCCAGCACCTCTCAGGCCTGCAACGCCTTCTACCTGCCTTCAAAAGAGCTACTCTTCCTTCAAGTTTCACACTTCAAGGAACCTGTAGAAGGATGAAGCAATTTGCTTTGTTGTTGTCAGAGTGAATATGTATTAAATTTCTGGGAACGTCTGCTTTCTACAATAAATCAAAGACATTTATGGTCTGTTCATAGAGGGCAACATCAACCATGTTGTCTAAGGTGTTTTAAATGTAATCAGTTTGTTAGATATTTTTATGAATATTTTTATCCTCCATAAATATGACCTGCATCAAACTACAACTAATTAATGGAGGTAGCAAAGGTAGCCAAGTGATTGGCAGATGTTTTCCTGCAGGGTTTTTGCTACCTGCGCTCTTGGAGTAATTTATTTGACTGACCACTCATGGAAAAGTTGACCACCATTTCCTGTTTTCTCCATTTGTGGACAATTGCTTCTACTCTGGTTTGCTGGAGTCGATAAACCTTTTACACACTGCTCAATATCAATAATTTTTTTTTTGTTTAATTTCTTTAGATCAAGGGCATAAAGCATTGTGTTTTTTTACCCCCATATATGTTGTCAAACTGGGGTTTTTTCTGGTCAGGCCTTGGTGTTGATAGTGAAAATTAGTTCAGCTCTCTAAAAAACAAGTTAAACAAGTACATTGTGCCACGTCGATTAAACTGGTTTGAATCTCTTAATGAATAAAATGATCATTCAATGATTGCTTTTTTTACTTACACAGGTTTTCTTTTAATATCTTTGTCAGATATTAAAATATGTTTCACCAACAAACATCTGTGAGAAGAACAAAAGTAGAAAAGAATTTGTTTGGGGTCATTACACAGTGACGGGTTTCAAATATGAAAATCATGTTCATTGAAATAAAATAAAATCAAAACCACACATTTAGTTGTGGCTTCTTTCACATGAATTATTGCAACAATGCAGTTAAGAAGCACATCACTTTTCTTCTTTCACACTTTTTCTTATTATTATTATTATTATTGTACACATCCCTCTGATCAGTCATCTTCTTTTTAGGGTTGTGTTTGTTGTGGAAGGTGTTACTGACTGGACAACTGTGAAGTCAGACAGTCTGCTCCATCACTGAGAGAGTTGTAACATAGCCACAACACATCATTGTTGCAATAATTGGATTTATGGAATATTATAGTTTTCAGAGAAATAAAAATGTTTGCTTTCCTTAGCTGTAACATTTTAATTTTATTCAAACACATAAAAAGCACATAGATTACGTATATTAAGCTCTGTGCGACTCTATATGAGTTTCGCTATCTGAATTGAACTGCTGAAATAAATCAAGATCTCAATCATTTTCTAATTTTAAATAATGAACACTAAAGAGAAATAGTAAACATAATTTAGCATAACATAAAAGCTTTTGTTCTGAATACTACCGACAGCATCTAGAGGAGATTTCTGTCTTCTTCTGGGTGCAGCGCAGTGCAGACCTCTTGTTTGCTATGCAAACATTGATTGAATAAAATCAGCGACGGGTCAGTAATCTCTTCCTCCCTGCAAACTCTCCACCTCAGAGATCACCAGGATGGAGAATAAACCAATGGATTAAAGCAGGAGCCCTAAGCCCTGACCATTCACTCTGCATGATAGGATTAAAGTAAAAACTTTTGTACCTGTGAAACCTTATCCTTCCAGGCCCGGCATCACAGAAGCCTGTGAAACAGACACCTCCAGCTGCAGGGCTGATGGAGGACTGCGGTCCAGTTCAGCTCTGAGAGCTGATTTCATACCTGTGAGTGGTATGAATAAGTAAAATAATGAAAGGTGAGTTTAAAACATACATATAGACATTCTCGGAAATAATAGTGCTAATATAGAAATGTTAATAGTGTTCCAAATATTTTATTTAACGAAAACCACTTTGTAAAAATACTTGGGGTTGCATTTCTATGTTTTATATAACCAGTTTATTAAATTGGTAATTCATTATACTTGAACTGCTCCTTCTTAGAGAAATTCTTTACAAAAGCAAATTTTCTCTCATTTTCATAGTATTTTATAATACAAGATATTTACAATAAACTAATTATGAGGCTTGGGAAAGTAGGTACTAAAAAAGAAGCTGTTAACCGCTCATTAAGGAGCAGTTTACAGGAAAATTATATATTGTATATAAAAATGGAAGAATACAGAAATAACATTATCATGGGAAAAAGGAGGAAAAAACAGAATAAAAAAAGATAAAATAAAGAAATTCAAAATAAATCTAAAACTATTATTTCATAAAAAGAAAGTGGCAAAAATACCAAAGAGAAAATAAATCTCTACCATCAGTAATATTAGTCACAATATAAAAATATTGTTATGTGAAACAAAGTACTTCCCATAGGTCTGATATTTACACTTGGGTTTGTAAGTTGTCCATATAATCTGATTTGAATTTTTATGTTTGCTTGCATGCGTCTCTATCGCTGTGCTCTCACATTGAGTCCAGTGACTGAAATGCAAAGGTAGGCAGGATCCTTACCTATCTCCACCATTAATCTAAATTTGTCAGGCAGGGCTGAGGTGAGGGCAGAGGCAGAGAGAGAAGTACAACAAGGAGGAGGAGGTGGAGGACTAAAAGGTAATTGCACCCCGCTGCTCCATTATGGTGTCATGCCTCTGTTAACAGGAGATAAGATCTACTTAAAATCACCTGCAGCCAATTCTCCACTTTACTTGGTTGGAACTGAAAGACCCAGAGAAAAAGACAAAGACGTGTCCGGCTCTGATTATCATGTGCAGAATTTAAAAGGCCATTCTGTAAGCGGTTTAAGAAAAATTTGATGCCATGTGACACTTTACAGCCAGGTTGATGGATGCAAAGAGGATCAAGCACTTTCTCTGCCCCATGCAGCCTGACACCACTCTTGATGAATGCAGTCCTGATTGACAGGTGGGATGTCTGTCACTGGGTGCAGCTCACAGGGGTAGGGATACAGTTAACCGACTGACACAACACACGGTTCAACTAAACTGGTGCCTTTTGACCTGAACGCAGAAAAAAAAAGCTGTTAACATCCATCACAGTCAATCAGAAAGATCAGTGAAAAATACAGTAAACTTGTATTAGGTAGAAACTATTTTTAGTCAAGAAGAGATCTAAAAAAGTGGAAGTATATAAAATCCCTTGACGGAGACTAAGCTTACTAGTTTCACATTTAAACTATGCTTTATTAAAGTATTCCCATTAATGGTCTGGATTAATACCTTATCCAACATTCTAACACAAAATAGTGCATAGTTAAGATGTGGTAGCAAAAATAAGAGAAAATCTGAAAACTCTGGCATGAATTTGTTTCAGCCAAGGCATAAATGTATAGTCTGACAGAGAGTATCATCTACACTCTAGAGCAGGGGTATGTAAACTTTTTGTACAAAAAAATATACATAATAAAAAAAATAAAAAAACAATCAAAGAAAAAGTTTTGTTTTTCCTTGCCTTCTCGATAACAGAGTAAAAATGCAATATTTTAATTGACTTAAGTATGTCTTAGTCATCAGATCAAAGATGTAAAAAAAAAAAAATTCCTGTCTGGAATTTGTTTTAATTGAACAGAAGAAATTGAGTTTATTATCAGCAAAACACAATATGTGTCACTCTCTTTGAAGAATTTACTACATTGAGCCAATTTTAATAAAGCAGATTTGGGTTCACCAAAGTCTGCCAAAGGTTGAATAAAACTAAACCTAAAGGAGGAAACGAAACACCAGATTTTTAGGTTACAAAGTTCAGGCTCCTGTGAAGCATTTCAAGCATCTTATGGCAATGAATGTCTTTTACAGAAGCCAGATGGGGAGAAGCTGCCCAATAACGGGCTTCAAGTGCCCCCTACTGAGCATCACGAACGGATTAAAGAATCTGCAAAGCTCTGCCATAAGGCTGTCCATCACTGTCACACCTGCCTTGAATTTACAGTGCTGATGTCGTAACAATGAAAACACACCGCTGTCCTGTTGTATAACTTCATCTGTCAAGTCATTCAGCTCCACATCAACACCTCGGATAATAAGAGTGAGAGACGAGATTCAAATCCACGACATCAGATACTGCAGATACCCACAGCCGCTCGCTTGCTGATGTTCAGGTTCAGGAATGTTGTTGCAATTCAATACAGCCACAATCTGACTCCATTCATCAGTAAGTTTTCCACCTCTGATTTATTGCTGTGGTTTTACTGTATTCTTGAAGAAAAAAAAAAAAGGATTTCTTGTCTGTCTCTTCAAAAAACTCTTTGAATAGAGCAGAACCTGATATTGTCTCCTGCATAAGAGACAATGCAGCCTCTCTGCAGGATGCAGCGCTGCGTCTCGTTTGACACAGACGTGGAGACAGGCTGTCTGAATGTCAGACAAATCAGAGCTGCTTTAGGCCTGTTTACATGTATGTGAAACAATTTGTCAGTCTGTGCAACCAGGTGACCACGGCCATGACCTCTTCGCTTTAAAGCATGATAATTACGGTTCAGGTTTTGCTTTTTAATACACGTTTTTTTTTTTCATTTAATAAAAACAATTCAGAAAATGTCCTGTCCAAGCAATCAGAGAGCAAAATGAAGATTAAGTTAAACTTGCTCAATTCAAGCCTCTCAGAAATAAACTTTACTTTTTGCTGCAAGAGGCAACATGCAATTGTTGCACAAAACAAATTTTAATTGTGATTTTTTATTTATTTATTTATTTATTTATTTTATTTTATTTATTTTTTTGCCAAGTTAATCTAAGAGGTGCAATATTTTAGCAAAACAAAGTTTTTTGAAAAGGGATCTGTAAATATTTTTAGATCTGACACAAAAAGGATCTAACATGTTTGTCTCAATAAAAGAAGTGCATACAATTTGTTTTTTTATTTTTATTTTATTGTATTCCAACAGACTGATAACAAAGAAATCAGACTTTCCTCAACAGTAACGGGGCATGGCTTGCTGAATTTAGCCAGGTTTAACGAATAGAATGCATTTGAATACTTTTAGTCCTCATTACTATTAAATTCAACAAAGGAACATGGTTAATGAAACACAAATACTTAATGAATTCTTTTTTGTCAGTGAAAATCTAAACATTTATTAATCTTTTTACCCTGGCTGCACTGACAAGACAAATTTGTATCGTTCTTGATTCAAATTAAAACTGGTTTGATAATCTGAAAAGTTTAAGTGTGAAAAAAAACAACAAAAAAACAGAAGAACTCTGTAAGAGGGAAATCACTTTTTCATGTCCGTGTGTTTACTTAAAACAAATCATGAAGCCATGCAGCTCCCAGATTGTGCCCTGCACACTGTTAAAATATTGTAGCAGCTTTTCTAACCTAATTCTGTTTGTTTTTAAACTTAATATCAATGCTGTCCCGCAGAGACCAATGTTCTAACAGGATTCAAGCACATCCCTTATATGCTCTTTGTTTTATTGACTTTTATATTGTTTTGGACTTTTGAAAACCTCAAACAGAAAATCACTTATTTGAAAGATATTCTGATCTGCTTTTAAAAAAAAAAAGAAAAAAAAGAAAATAAAAAACTGAATATCCTCCCCAGTCTGCAAGTTAGTTTACCTCTAGTCAAGATTTTTCTTTTCATCCAGTTAAGCAAAACCACTTGTTGAGTTGTTAAGAAATGACTAAAAAACTTCTCCATAAAACCACAAATTAAGGGTGAAGCCATGGAGATAACACTCCCACACTTTTCTTCACCCCTCTGAGTCAACTCATCACCTCCCGCCTGGGTGTCAACGAAGAGAGGAAGAGGCTGGCAGGAGATAGATGGGGGAGGTGTGGGTGAAAGGGATCACCTTGCCAAATCCGCTGTGAAGGCATCCCCTCGGTGCACTTAGCGCCGCAGCCGGAGCCAACACGTAGCAGGGTGCAAGGCTCCCTGAGGCGACACTCTGGCTCTGGCCTTCCCTACTATTGTCATCTGTCCATCTCTCAGCCTCTCCATCCAGCAATGTGCCTGGAGGAATCCCACTTCCTCCTTCCACATTCTTCCTCCCTCCATTACCCCCAGGAGGAGCGAGGGAAGTCGCGTTGAAGGGGACTCCCAGGAAAAGGTCAAGCGAGTATCAGTGTCCAGGTCTCAGCCACCGATAACATCATCTGTCAAGTTCTCGAAGGACGGCAATGAGATAAATTTCCTTTAAATCCAGACTACAGTTCAAGAGAAGACATCTAGTTTTATCTGCTGAATGTGAAAAGGGACAGTGACGAGAAGGAGATAAAGTTTTAGCCTGTCACCCTGATGTGATTGCAAATATGTCATCATACCGAGACAGAGTCGAGCCGGGCCGTTTCAGTGAGTGCACTGGTGGCAGGAAGATGTATGGACGCAGTAACACAACCTCTGAGAAGGTGAGGAGTGGGAAACTCTGCACTACCGACCCGTCCATCAGGTTAAAGCAGAAGAATAGGGGCCACATGTAAACATTTAAGACTTGTCAGTCATTTCTCCTCAGGTGATTTAAACACAGACTGGACAGTCGGACTCAGTGTTCATCAATATTTTAAAATACACTTACACTCAACTCAAACTGACTGGAAAAAGCAGACATCATATAATTCTTGACAGGTCAGTCAGGTTTTAATCACTGCAGATTCTCATTCATTTATTTATGTAACGACAGAAAAAAAGGTTGTTAAAACTAAATAACATAAACTGGATTAAAAATAATGTAATTGTTTATTCCATCCGCTGACTTTAAATCAGACCGAAACTTTTGACCCTTCTGGGCTACCATAAATTTGAAATATTTATGATAATCCTATTTGTTCAATGCCAGAATAATTTCATATTCAGATGTTTACCTATATTTCTTTACTGTTTAGCAGAAATGCTTTTTAAACTGTAGACAAAAGACAAAAATGATAGAGGCAACAGCACATAAAAAAGTAAAAGACTAAATATTGGTTCTTCATGGAATAAGAATAAACTAAATAAGGGTTTCTTTGGATCTTAAGTTTGTTCTTGATTAGAGATATAAAACTAAATGTTGGTTCCAGTTGTTCTGAGTTGAGTTTTAGATTTGTACGGTATAAAGCTACAGTAGATGTTGGTTCTCCATGTTTGAGTCAAATATTTCAGGTTTTCTTCCACAAGTTTCTCATATTAGTTTCCTGGAAATTTGCCCCATTCTTCCTGACAGAACTGGTGTAACTCATTCAGATTTGTAAGGCAGCTTGCACACGCAGACCCCTTTTCAACTAAATTTACTTAGATTGAGATGAGAGCAATCCAACTCGATATTAATCTGAACTTTAAAATACACTTAGAACTCAAACTGAGAGAGAAAAATCATATAGTTCCCAACAAAGGTTAGAAACTCAGATTTTCTGACTATGGATTATATTTTAAGAGATTTGTCTGACATATCCATGCTTCGTAGGTTTTGTCAAACTTGCGAATAGATGTTCTCTTAACGGAAATCGCTTGGGAACTCATTTGTGAGGAAAAGCAAGAAAAAGCACTAAGTCTTGGAGGAATTTCTTCCCCTTGGGGATCCTTGAGTGATGTTCATCTCCTCTCAGTCACCGAGGGCTGAAACTGGAGAGCATGACGGACACTTTGAAATGTCTCACACGGGATCTTTCAGGTGATCTATTCATCAAAATCCACTATTGGAAGAAGTTGTGCACTCGAATCACAATAGAAGAAAGAGGAAAGAGATACATCTACAAAGCCGGCCACATTTGTTGGCACCTCTGGTTAAGATGCCTTGATGGAGGACCAAAAACGTCTTTAATGAATATTAAATGGGAAGAAATAGACGGGAATAACTAAAAGGCTCAGAATTTTGCAGAAAATATTATCCATTAGCAGAGATCAAATTTGATTCAATTAAGCAAAGTTCCAGTAAGATGTAAAATATGTATTAAAAAAAAAACATCCATCCATCCATTTTCTAACACCTTGTCCCCTAGAGCGGTCAGGAGGTGCTGGTGCCCATCTCCAGCTAACGTTCCGGGCAACCTGGACAGGTCGCCAGTCTGTCGCAGGGCAACACAGAGACAGACAGGACAAACAACCATACACACACACACACCTAGGGAGAATTTAGAGAACCCAATTAACCTGACAGTCATGTTTTTGGACTGTGGGAGGAAGCTGGAGTACCTGGAGAGAACCCACGCATGCACAGGGAGAACATGCAAACTCCATGCAGAAAGACGCAGGGCCGAGAATCGAACCTTGCTGCAAGGCAACAGTGCTACCAACTGCGCCACTGTGCAACCCCCCTCCCCCCCCCCCAAAAAAAAACATTTCAAAGCAAATAACATGAAAAAGAAGTTACCAAGCTAAAACCAACGCCAACAATCATATGATGCATATATAAGGTATTTCAATATAACTCCTAGTGACTGGGATGAACAAGTGGCTCCAACCTCAAATAGTCCTTAAAGGAGAATCTCTCCTCTCTGGTGTAAAAATCTCTCCTCTCTGGTGTAAAATGAAATTTACAGAGAATAAAACAAGGATTGAGCATGTTTAGTTTTTCACATGATCATCACTGGATTAATTATTAGTACATCTTTAAATCCCTTTATGATAAATGTAGCTGACTCACTACTTGCAGTGACCAGCATGATAGAAAGCTGCAGAAAAGAGTGGCTTCTTAATTAAGAGAGATTGACAATAATCTGAAATGCCTTTGTTGTTTTCTGAAGCGACAGACACAAGCTAATCGTCTAGTTCTGCCACTGTATCATGTTGTACTGTTTTATGTGACAGTTTTTATACTGGAAGTTCATTGGACCAGCCCAGCAGAGGTCGTCGTTCCCTGTCCTCTCTGTGCCATGCCACGAAGCAGCACAGTAAAATCTGAGATCTATGGGAACTATCGAGCTAGAAACATCTCCACTGATTTATTCCAGCATGAATCCTCAAACTCAGACGTGGCTGCATGTGGAGATTTAGATGTAAGATACAGGTGAAGGAACTAAATTCTCCTTGACAGAATCCTTAAAATATGACAACATAAATGTAGGATCTGTCAAAGGATATAATATCAGATGGGTGAAACATACAACACCATACAGTGAACCCTATGCAGCTCCTGGATTGGAGCCCAATCTCCATCTCTGGGAGGATTTGATATTTCAGTTTTTTTGAGCAGCACACAGATTCAGCTGGCAATTCCAAGCACTATTCCTTGTGCTGTTTGGAAGTTCTCTAATCCTTTAAGTGCGACAAAAACACTTAACAAAGGAATGCTTCTTCACTGTGCTTAAGCACAACCCACTGAGAAGAGGGTTCTACTTGCCATCAGCCGTCAAAATAATCAGCTCAAAATGTTGAAGTGCTGGCGCGGCCTCAAAGAGGTCATCATAATGTACGACAAAGCCAGAGCGTGTGAGCGGGAAAACAAGGCCCCGGCTATGAGAGGAGTGGACTGACAGCAACACAAGACAAACATGCACATGGAGGAAATGTATAATGCTAATATCAAGCAGAAAGATGTTCTCACCAATAATGGAAATAATAATAATAAAAAAAACATGTTATTACATTTTCAGTTTTCATGATGCAAAATATTAATTAAAACGGATTTAAATGCATATCCAGATACTTGGGTCTTGGAAGGTCAAATCAAACTTTTTAATTTTGTGTTTTTTCAGCTACTTTATTTGTCTATGCTGAAAGTTTTAAAAACTGTACACCCTTCAACTGACACCAGGCAAATTGTTTGGAAGGACATGGCTAAGTTAGCAGTCAAGGAAAAGAAATAAGATTTGGAAATAAAGGTAGTTAAATATGGAGCTGAATCTATTCGTTTATTTATTAATCAGCAACAGAAAGCAGATAAAAAACACACAAGACAAGTATTCATACACAGATAAAGATAATTTATAGAGACCAATTAACCTAAAAGTCACAATGGGAGAAAGCTGGAGGTACCATTGTATGCAAAGGGAGAGAAAAGCTGGGATTCAAACCCATGACCTTCTTGCCTAAAGGTAACAGTGCTACCAATTACACCACCATGCAACCAAAAATAAACAAAATATAAAAAAGTAACTAAACTAAAATCCCTGAACTGTCTGAAATTATTGGACTCCTGGGGATGTGAAGCAGAACCCTAAAATAGATGGTTGTCATGGTGACAAGATGCTCCTCTTTGCTGTAGTTCTCCAATTCTGACCTTTTCTTTTACCTTCATTAACCTCATGTGTGCACAGGACAAATTTCATTTCTGTCTCCTTGTTTCCTAGAGCTTGGTATCCAGCAGCAAGGCGGAGGACAAGTTTAGATGACCCTTTATGTTTCCAACATGTTGATTTTCAGACCTGTTTACTGTAAGTTTGCGTCTGACATGCAGTTGTTTTCCCCCCCCACCTGTTAAAAGGAAAAATTACAGCAACTTTGGTGCGTCAAAAGATTTAGATTTCTTTCTTAAGTAAACATGAAAAATCTGTTTAAAAATATGCTAAACTTATGCTAAGATTGTATTGAGATTACTTATTCTAAATTAACAATCAGAAATTGATTTGGCTCTGCTGATAAATCTTAGGTAAATGCTTATACATTGTAATCATGTGAAATGTTCAATGTGTTTTACTGAGATTTTACATCACAGACAAACACAAAGTAGTTTTAACGTGATGTAAAAACATTTGGGGTAAGTTTCTTTCAACTTTACACGTGATCAGAGCCAAGTGATCGTCATTCTGTTTCAACAGCAAAACGTGCACGTTTTCTTTTCTTTTAACTTTTATCCTCTGCGTTGGAGTAGTTTTTTATTAGCATCTGATATTGGAGTCATGAAATAATCCACCAGAAGGCCCTGCTACGTTGAAGTCCAAAACATGCGTTTATTGCATTAATTATGACCGTGAGTAGCATGATTCATCTGTGGATCTCTTTAAAATGGCTACTTGTCTCTGAGGTCTGTTCATGCACTTCAGCAGGTGGTTCTTTTCATTAAAACCTAAATGCCTAATGACTGTGCTCTTCATTAAAGGCTATGCAGTAATATGGGTCTTAGATGATTGCAGCGGTTAAATATAGTGATTGGATGAGGAATACACTGCCATGTAATGAGAAAAGTTGATGAAGTTGGAGCCATTATGCTGTCAGCGCTCGTACCATTGCACACCATTAAAAAACAGCACAACTCTGCACTTCATCCTCATTATATTTATTGCCTGGATTACCTGATCTAATTGTCGGATCAGTGTAAAGTCAGACATTGCTCCACATGTACCGTCACTGTGTTTTTGCTTTCCAGGACATTTATTTCTATGAATATTAGATTCTTAGAAACGGATCAATGTGGATAGTGTCTTGCACATATATTCATATTCTTCTGATTTTTTTTTTTAATGTAAGAGCTACCAACTTCAATATATGTGACACGTGTGATAGACCAACACAATATTCTAGCTAATTGTAAAATTAATAAGAAAGAACTGTTTTTCCAAATAACAAGCTAAAATTTGTTCCTTTGTCCCCTCAAGTTAATGGTTTGTAGAGCAAACTTTATCTGCAATCACAACCATGAGGTTTTTGGGTTTTTTTGCATGTTCTCTAGCAGCAAAGGTCATTCAGGGATTTAAAATTTTTCCTTAGTCCTAATGTAAAGTAGCTCAAAATCAGGAATGGAAAGCAACTAAGCATGAATTTTTACATCTTGCCTCACATTCATTTAGATCAGGACTTAGACTGGCCCCATTGATAATTACAATTTTGTTGCAGTTCTGTCTGCATGTTTCAGATTGTCTGGTTAGAAGATGAACCTCTGTCTCAGTCTCAAGTCCTTTGTCAGGGTTTTCTTTCATGATTTCCCCACATTATTTTCAGCCAGCTCTCTAATTAATCTAATTATTGCTCTTTTTATTACTGAGGGAAAATATCCCTTGAGGATGGTACATTCGAAGGTCAAAAATGCACTTCACAAATCATCTTCTTCTTCATGAAAGAGTAGCCTGTAGCAAGTTTCATTTGCATGTTACCATTCAGCAGACCCAGCAAGCACATGAAAGATTTTTGGGGGGGCCAGATAGGCATGATACATTGGTATGGTTATATCTAAGAATATTCATGGCCCAGTCAAAGCCCATACTCAAATCCGACTGAGAATCTGTGGTAAGTCTTAAAATTAAGTCACATAACCAAAATGTGGTTATGTGACCACATATAAACAAAAGTGAAAACCATTATACTTAACAATCATGTTGCCTACCACTTCAGCTCTACTTTGTGTTTGTCTGTCACATAAACACCCAGGAAAATACACTGAAAGTTGTGGCTGTCACAGGTCAAAATCAGACAAAGTTCACAAGATCTGAAAACTTTGGAAAAGTACAGAGGGTAGAAAGTGTGCTTCCTGTATAAATTACTTTCAGACATCAAGAAGCTCTGAGCCGTGAACTCAGTGTGTGTATGCGTACACACAGGTACCACTTTTATTGGGTGCAGCGGGTTCACGTTTGATGCCGCTCACCACAAATCCTAAACCAACATCCACTCAAACATCACAGCATTCGTGAAGGTTATTAATGTGAAGTCATAATCAAACAACCCTATGAGGAGGCGTCTAAGCTGTGGCATGCAGATTGAGGTCAGGAAGCGTGCCCCCCCAGGTCTCGTCTCGTGGAGGCTCTGTCTTTCTGATCAGAATCTGCTGCTGGCCTGTAGGACATGTCATGACCCATCACCCTGCAGACACACTGGTTCCTGACTGGGATCAGCCTCTAGACTGGCAGACTACCTTCATAGCCGCTGTTTAGCCCCCACCTCCCCTCCACTGTCATTGTAATTTAACTGCTGCTCACAAGCTCCCATTAGCATAATGATAAGAGACAGTGACACCTCTCTTTGAATTCTATCAGGTGGCCTGAAAGCGAACTGTAATAAAAGGGATAATTACACAATTCATAAAGGGCGAGGCACTGACAGTAGCACAAAGCTATCTGGCCGTGCCCTGACCCTCCTAATTAAGACGGCATGCCATCAATCTTGATGTCCTTGTCAGCAGCCGGTCACTGGCAGTTAGAAGTAAATAAAAAAGTGTGTCTTCCAGCACCTATTATAACAGTCCATTAGCTTTAGGGAGTGCCCAAGTTAATCAAAGTTTATTAACAAGGTTTATTCAGTGTTATTTTGGGATGTAACGCAAGACTGCTTGTCTAAACAAAGATGTTAATCCACTGTGACATTAAAGGCTCTGTAAACATTATGATGGATATTTTACAAAATATAATTTTTTTCTATGGTGAAATTTAGAAAAAGGGCTTTAATCAATACTATAAATATTTATTTAAACCGAAAAGTTTTCAAAAAAAACAACAACAACTATCTAAACAGCACAGCCTGGACATGCTAGAAACTACATGAAGTTATATTAATGTAAATAAAATCAGTCTCTTGATCCTTCAATATTTCAAGAAATCTCTCTGAAGGATGAAAATACCTTTTCTAATGCATGATTTCATCACACATTTAAAGATGGATGCATACACATATTTTACAAATTTAACATTAATTTCTTACTAACTCAATTATTCACTATCAATAACTCAAGTCAATTTCCCAAGGATTGTAGGAAAAGAAACATTAAACAAGACAGATATAGCAAATATATTAACACTAGTTCTCTAACAGAGTTATAAAGAGAAAAAACTGAACATTTTCTGACTTGTCAATTGCTTAACTTTTACCAACAATAGAAAAGGAAAGTGTTAAGAGAAGTGTTTGCCATTGCAAGGTCAGCTGCATTCAAGCCTTACATCACTGTACAATACAAAGCACTGCATGTAGTGCTAAAGAAAAGACACGACTGAACTCTAGATTAAGCGAGAAACATTTTATGGAAAGACAAACTCGTCTCAGATCTGAATGAACATGTCTGATTTTTGGCAGTTGCCAGGAAAACAAAACTTTTCTGACTGAATTGTGTCAAGTTGCAAAGTTGAGTACTGATGGGATTCTAATGTGGGGTAGACAAATTTAAAAATTTCAATACGCCGGCTTACAGGAACTGGAATTGGATGCCAGTGGAACAGAGGCAAGTTGTTGCAGCGACAAAAACACTCAAAACAATCAGAACATGCCAGGAGCACAATCTCACCCTTGATAATGGCCTTTGTGCTCAGGTTATTGGAAGCTTGTGCAAACTTACTTGCATGCTGAATAATTAAAAGAAAAAAAGCTTCCTTGTCAAGTGGGAACTTGCCAACACACTTTAGCAGAAGATGTTGGCTCTCAGCTGTGCTATCAGCCTCAGCATTCAGTGGACGAACACACAAACATGCACATGTACATCCTGAGTTCTGTCACAATGCAAAAATGCCAGTTCAGAGAAAAAGGGAACTTACTTTTTTGGTGAATTACTCAATCAACAAGAGTGACCAAAATAACAAAACAAAACCAAAAAAACTCTCTTGATTTTTGAAAAAAAAAAAGGAAAAATGTCGCAAGTTACAGAGAGTCAGTTATGTGGTTTTCTTCCACGCTGCATGTTGCCTGTTTGTGGTCGACACAGAAGCTGTTTGGGGTTCAGAGACTCCAGGACCAGATCAAACACATCACTCTTGCTCTGAGCTGATGTTTCAGCCAGTAGCCGTCTCATTTCTGTTTTTCTGTCTGTGGCTCTTAGGTCTTATGAACATTTTGTATGCTGCAAAGAAACGGCAGCTTTAATGAGCGTAATATAACATTGAAAGCACAAACCATTTAACTTTATTAGATTCTTAAAGAGGGTGAGGATCTTATCAAAGTGATACATCTTAAAGATTAAAGCAGTTTTAAAGCCAGCCCCTCTTTAAACTGATAGTAGCTGCTTCAGAGGTGAGCCAGGGCCTTGAAGTGCAGGAGGGGGATTAATGGCAAGTACAATAGGAGCATGTGAAGAGGGGGGTCAAGTCGGATTCTTTAAAGACTATCATTTAGAGCCTTCAGCTGTGGATCATCAGGAACTTACATGGTAAAGTCTAGGTTAAGTGTTGATCAGACCCTTTATTTGACGGTGTGTGTGTGTGTGTGTGTGTGTGTGTGTGTGTGTGTGTGTGTGTGTGTGTGTTGGAGGTGCTTAATGGTTTGGGCCAGGGAGACTCAGCCTGGCTCCTCTTTCTTGTCTCTCTATTGGTATGCATCCCTCATAATAGAGCTAGGAGGCAGGAGGTCTCATTAGGAGCCATAGGGGACAGCTGGTTTTGGGTAAGAGCGTCTACCTGCAGACCATGGGGAGAATCTCTGCTGCCTGGTTGGGGTCACTTTTCCCTTCAGACCTGACTCATTTCTTCATAGCCTACATTCAGCGAGGTACCAGAAACATCTCAGAGATTCTACTACATATTGACATGATAGCAGCATGAATCTGCTGCTGATTAACTTACAGTAGAATCTGCAGGTTGTATGGGGCCTTAAGCAGAATATGTTTGGGGGTCTCTCTTCCTCACCACCTCTACTAACAGTGTTTCAATACAGATTTAGTGGAGTGTGGCTGGGGAGGCATAGAGTAATTGCCTGGGCTTAAAAGCAATCACTAATAATTGCTGAGATGTATTTGTGAACAATCAGAATAAACCCATGACATCAGATTGAAACAACAATAAAACTATGAAGATGATTATTTGTACTTTTACAAACTAACTTGCCAATCTAATCAGAAATTTAAATGTTAGGCAATTTAAAATATTTTGGTATACATATGCTTGAACTGTTGAATCAAATTTGACAGTTCTATAATTTTCAGACACATTTTTAAATTTTAGATCTATGTTCATGCTATAATTCAAGCATTTATGGGGGCCCCTGAAGGACTATGGGATCCTACGGAGCTCCTTGGTTTGCTTATGCCTTGGGCAGGCTCTGGATGGTATTCTACATCAATTGGCTGGTGTGAGAGATTATTTTAGCTACTGTTGCCCTTTTAACGTCTCTCATCCAATCTTCATTTAATGTCAACACAACTGGCTTCATTGGATTTTTTTTTCAGACCTTTAAACCTGATTGTTTTGTGCAAAAATCATTTTAGATTAACAGCTTGCAAAACTCCTAATACAAGCATATCTGACACCAACAACCATGCCACAACTAAAGTCACTTAAATCCCCTTTCTCCACCATTCCGATGTTTAGCTTGACCTTTAGCAAGTCATCTTGACAATATCCAGACAGTGGCAGAAGAACAAATTGCTCCAGGTGGGCTGCATCTTTTAACAACCAAAATTTCCTCTGATGCAGCATCTAAACTGAGAGATCCTCTCCTCTGAAAACCTCCAGCACTGACTGACGCTCACACCACAAGATAGCTGAAGGATCCACCTGAGTACCAAATGATTTCCTTCCTTTCGTCCCACTGGAGCTGGTAAAATAGATTCCCTCTGGGTAGCTACTTCCTCTGTCATCTGTCACCCCTTCCTGTCGGTGATGAGCAAGTAATGACAGCATGCAGGTGCTGCGAGCCGGGTGGTATCGCAGCAATGCGTCTGCTGCAGGAACATATAGATGACAGTAAAATAATGTCTCTCCAGATTATTCACTTGGTGCAGGTGTTGTTGAAAGACCTGAAGCTCAGAGCAGGAGGAAAATGATTACACATTGGCAGATACTCAGATATTTGTTCTGCTGCACTGCGCCTAGAAATTGATGTTGCATGAATGCTGGATATTGTTCTCATAAGGTCATGGTTTGAAATTCCATGAAGGTGATGAATGGCTGGAGATTTACTGAACAGTTTAAGAGAAACTCTAACATGTCTGAGAATATTGAAGACTACCATTATTAGAAAAATTTATGGAAATTGGGTGGAAAATAATTTTGAAACCAAATAAAGAGCCTTCAGATTAGTCAAAAACACCAGGAAGCTCCTTTCTTGCTTGTCAGCGGTGTGCAAAACCATTGCCATGGGTTGTTATGACAAAGGTCACGGATAACGGATGATCTTCCCGCAGTTTCCTAATGTGAGAACAAAGACTGTGTCCAAATACACTGGAGCTAAAGAGAGAGAGGGGGGATAGGTTACACTGTTTGGGGGATAGGTTTTCCAGACAGAGCGACGTGAAGACAGGCCCCGGCTGTGGATTTACTGGGAATCGTTCTAGTCCGTTAATCCTTGTATCTCTTTGACTCTTTCAGCGGCTTCCCTTAACTGGCATCCCTGACAGCTCTGAAGTGGCTTTACTTCCTCTGATCCTCAATAATTCACACAAAGCCCTTTATTTTTAATGAAATGCTGATGGCAAGAACAATGAAGCATCCGCGTAAAATCAAATACTATGTAGTTGCAATAATGCAGAAATCTTAAGTTAATATATACTAAGCTGAATAAGTAAATTTTTGCCTCAGTAAATGGCATCCCCCAAAAATGCACTTAAGCACTTATGAGAAATTCAGTTTTTGTTGCAGCTGCATAATTTTACACCGAAAATGTAAGAAAAATGCAAGCATTTATTTTTTGGCAAGGGAACAAATCCTACTGCAAGTTGGGGGGTCACTACATCCCTGGCTGTAAAGTTTTTGGCTCTGTTTTTGTTAATATTTTGCATAATCTCAGAAAACAAACTGCAATTTTTCCAGATCATCCAGAGCCTTGGCTGCTCTCTTCAGCTTACCTGCTCTCTTCAGAAACATGGTTTCTCAAGGATTTTGGAACTGAAATGGTTATGGAGGAAGATTATTTTTTCACGTCTGGTCAACCATTTTTGGTTGGTTGAACCACTTGTTTGGATCACTGTTGAGCTGAGAGATCAAGTGATAAACCACTTCTAGTTTCCTGGCAGAAATAAGATTTTACTTAAAATCCTGTGATAATTCAAATGTTTTGTGATGTCACGTAATGTAATAAGTTTTTGGAGGACTCACAGAACCTTCACCTTACTCATAAGTCGACATGAGTTATTTTTCCATATATTAATCCTTTGTTTTGATTGATCTCAATGGTGTTGTACACAGCTCCCAATAGCATTTAATAAGCAGACGTCTACTTTTAGGATGGTGGGTCTGAAATGACTCTTTCCTGGCTGTTTCTCCATAAGAGATGATAACTCCATCTCTTATGGAGTTATCATCTCCATAAGAGATGATAACTTATGGATTTTATGGGGACTTAATGAACTCAAGATGCCACTCAGTCTCTAAAAGACAGCATTAGGGGGATAGTTCTTTATGTCCTTTACTTTCCTCTATGATTTCTGTGTATCAGGGCACTTTTCATTGTCAGTTTTTTTTTTTAATTATTGCTCTGACTGAAGATGCTTTTGCTAAGCATGTATTTTCCTGAAGCCATTTCCTGCTGAATAAAAATCTAAATCTGAATGGGATGTTAACAGAAGGAGCGGAGCACACGTAAAAAAAAAAATAAAAAAAAAGACAATTTGAATAATAGTGCAGGGATATTTGTCCCACATTTTTCATGTGCTCTGAACAGCTGAATAGTTTGTTCTGTATAAAATAATCCATATGTCTGCTCGTTTGGAGCGGGGTTCTCATGCTGCTGTCGGCCCATACGTCAGGCCTTTTATGGCCCTGCAAACAGTGATGGATGAAACTGAATCAGGTCATGCCACTTGATAGACATTCTCCTCAGCTATCGTTTGCACCCTCAATCCTTTTTAAGTGTGTTGTGCAGAACTGCCCCCTGGCCCGACACCCTCATAGCTGCTTCCTAAGAAGCTGTCGTCATATTGTTCTGTTTAATATTTAACTTCCTCAAGAGATTGAGCTGTAATCCAAGAAATGATCCCTGTAATGCCCACTGACTGCTACAAACAGATGTGGAGATTTCAGGGTAGATTCAGACTCTAATCAGTGTCTTCATGGCAAAGCGATCATGTTCTGCACCAAGGTCAGGGACAGTGTCCTTTTTCATTTCCACCTCTGATTTACCTGTATGGCAGCGTTATATGGTCTGTGGAGAATTACAAAGCTATGGATCTTATCTGAAATCTTCAAATGGTTTACATCTTGATCAAAATTCTCCCAAACATTTACCAAACACTGGTCTGCAGAAGTGGCTTCAGAATGTTTTACTTAAATGTCTGGCCTTAATAAAAAAATATACGAAATAAAAATCACATACATAAAACCCCCTCAACACCAGAGCATCTGAGAAGTTATATTTGTTTTTAAAAATAAAACAATGTAATCATAGAGCTGCATCAGAACAGGAAAAAGCAATCTCAAAATATACTGTGCACGTTTTCAGTGAATAACTTTCTGGAAAACACCTTGTTGGTGTTAAAACAGCATATTAGATCAAGCTGACACAAATACAAATATGGGAAGTAATTGTGTTTCTGTGACAGCTTCATGATACAACATACAATTTAGAAATGCTCCTCTGTCAATTTTTTTTTGTTAAACATTTTTGCTGCAAACATCCTGTAAATTTAGGAGCATTATTGCAAAACCATTTTCTCATTTTGTCACATTACCACCACACACTTCAATGCATTTTATTGGGACTGACCAAACCAAAAATATCATATTGGTGTCAAAAGTGAAAATAAAATGCATGGTTTGCCAAAAATCCCAAAAGTGTGACATGCATTTATATTTAATCCCTTTAATTCCGATACCCCTAAATAAAGTCCACTTCAACCAACTGCTTTCTGCATCCACCTACTTGGTAATACAGTTCAAGTTTGGGTAAACATACAGCAAATCCAGCAATTTTGTTTCAGGACTCAGAGGTTTGTTAGAGAACACCAGAAAGACGGAACACAGCAGACAGATTACAGATTATGGCTGTGGACATGTTTAAAGCCGGGATATGACACAAAACAATATCCCAAGATTTAAAGGTCTCACGAAGGACTGTTTTATCGATCATCTGAAAGTAAAATGAAAATCGTGCATCTACCAACAGGAGAGGCAAGACCTGAAAAGATTTGATCTTCACAGACACTCCCCATCCAGTCTGATTTATTTTAGCAGAAACTGGCCAGGTATTGGACAGACACTGAATGAAAATAGCATTGAAAAGAAACCTCTGAGCAAAACAACTTTACAAGCCTCCACAGTCTGTTTTCTTGTAATCAAAAAACATAGAGAAATCAGGAATGATTACAAGAGTGTGCACAAATTTCTAGTCCCATGAAGGAAGGAGTAAAATAATCCAGTTCTCAATAGAGTTCTTCAATTATAAGCCAGCATCACCTCTGGAGAGGCAGCCCTTTGAGGTCAAAACCCATTATTATGGGTTTAGCCCACGAGGCATGTGGGTAAGAACCTGGGGGCCACCCTGATGATACTGAGGCATTCTACTGGGTCTGGGTCTTTAGTCCCCGGAGCCAGGGGCCCCTGAAGCAGGCATGGTGCTGGGACATGGTGGTCTGACTGATATTCATGTGGGCCAGGTGAATGTACCCTTCAGGCACAGTTGGGGTACTGGAGCGTTACGTTTCTGAGAAATGAACGTAATGAATCAATCTTGGAAATGTAGGGGTGTAGTAGGGAGTGAAGGGTGTCAAATACTGCATGCATGCGTTTCTGGAGTAACTCTGAAGCTGTTACGTTAAATTATTTCAAATGCTATTTTGACAGGTTTCAAATTAGACATTTTATCTGGACAAATAAAGTATATAACCACATACATCCATGTGTTTTATTGGGATTTTTATACAAAAGACCAAAATAAAACAGCACAGAGTAAAGAGAGGTATGTGTGACTAGTAGAGTTTGTTTTACAAATAAATATCAAATATTTGGCATGATTGCAGTATTCGGCCCTTCTTTCTTAGATATCTCTGGAATAACTTGCAAACAAATGCCTTCAGAAGTCTCCTAACTAGTAAGCACCGTTCCAGAGACAGAATTGATCACTGAAGGATGATGGCAGCATCTGGTAACTGTGCAGAGATCCACAGCTGGTGAATCTGTCAACAACTTACAGTCCACAAATCTGACCTATGAATAGAGGAAAGAAGGAAAAAAATGCTGAAAGTCTCTTTGCAGTTTGATTCAACCACATAGGGGATACAGAGGACATGTGAAAGAGGATGCTCTTGTCAGATGACAACAATGGGAACTTCTTGGCCTAATTGCAAAATTTGGTGGAGAACCAATAAAGCGCATCACCCTGAAGAGAACAGCGTCTATGGTGAAACACGGTGGTGGCAGCATCATTCAGATGACATGCCTTTCTTTAGAGGTGATAAGGAAGCTGGTCACAGTTGATGGGATTGTGGACAGATCTACAAACAATCTGAGAAAAAAAAAAACTCCCAAAAACTTTAGACAGAGATGAAGAGTTTTATGTACATTTCATCTTTCCTACACTTCACAATTGTGAACTATTTTGTTCACAATTACATCCCAATAAATTGTAATTGTGAACAAAACAGATTTGTGGTTGAAATTCGACAAAATGTGGACCAGTTTGAACAGAATGAATACTTGTGTATAAACTAGTAGTTTGCTTACATTGGAACACACACATAAAGGAAGGTAATCTAGAGTGAAATGATTTTTCTATTATTAACAGGCAGCCTAATCAGTGAGGATTTTTTATTTTAAATTATTCTTCCTCCGTGTTGGCATCTGACAGAATAATTCAACTAAATGACCAGGACTTGCTGGTAATCTGACCTAAAAGGCCTCTATTCACTGAACATGATTAGATTTTCATCAGAAAACTTGTTACTGTGAGAACCAGCTCCTGGATGACAAAATCTTCTTTGTCTGATCCGTGGCCTTGCTCCGCTGATAATAGAGCAAAATGTGGCCTGGTGGGGCAGGGGGATAATTTGTTCCCAGATCTTCAAATTGTAATATTTTTATTTGAGCCCAGGAGGGGATCTGTTCAATTGCCAGCTTCCATTGTACCCTGACTAGGAGCACGAAAGTCTTGTCAATTAATTCTTTCTTTTATTCCAGAGCAAAGAGTGCCTGAGCGCATCCAATTGTCAACCAATTAGGAGGTGTTTCCCGTTGTTTACATGCTTTGATTCCGTGCGTATGGATGTTGTTTGAAAATAATAGCAAAGGAGGGTGTTAGATCGCATGAATGTTTCCTCTGTGTGGCCCAATTTGGAGTTTCTATCCCAACAACAACACAACAAAACCCACATTACTGGCATTTCGGAGAGAAAAAGCATCGTGAATGCCAATACTTTAGGTGTTTTATTATTATTATTATTATTATTATTATTATTATTATTATTTTCAGGCTAAATAGGCTAGCAGGCGCCTCGAGCTCAGACAAAAAACTAAACTTCGCTGAAGTAACTTTAAAGGTCTGATCGCATGTTATTGGGGTTATTGGAAGTGACAAGCGGAAAATGTCTGTCTTACACACCTTCCTAATTCCAGCCACTTTTCTCTGAGTTTCCTGACAAGCTCTTGTGTGTGCTGGTTCATTTAGTCTGCTGCATATGTGGCCTGAAAACCTGTTTGAAGACGAGATCTTTTTGTATTATTCTGGGGTCAAGTTGAAACTAAGATTTAAACATCTCAGCAGGAGGACACAAAAATATTTGAAACGCACGATTTAACTTTCAATTTAAATTTCCTCCAAAAAAGGAAGGAGGTCAATAACCTTTTGTTCTTTGATGATTTCACTGTACAATTATAAAACCACCACACGAAAGGTTTAAGCTCCCAAATCTGCGGCACCAACAAGGAAACCATCAGAAAGTTTCCAAACCGGTGCCCAGTCTAGAGAGAGGCTTTGGTTTTCAGGTGGGACAGAAATAGGCATTATAGGATTTTATAAATGGATGTGCCTCTGGAAAATGTTGATCAATAGTATTTATTGGAGTAACATAATTGCATTTCCCTACATTTCATCAGAATATTATTTTAATTTGGAAACAGCAGGTGCAAATGACCACCTGATGTGTACAAATTAATGAATGGTTGATTAAAAAATAAAGAAATGGCTAAAAAGCAGAATGCTCTGTTTTGTCCCTAGAAATGAAATGAGCAAACATAGTAAGATACAGCAACTGTGAGCAGGATGACCATCTCTAGTTATGTACTAATATTTCTATCATATGAATTTAATAAGCAAAGTTTCAAATTATTTGCATACACGTTTTTGTATAGTGGAAATTTTGGATTTAACAATAGCTTCAGAAAAAATGTTCGACTGAAATCTGATGGTCAAGTAAATTACTTTTATTAAAGCATCCAAGTGAGTTTAAATAATAAAAAAAAAACACATGTCCTGTCTTATTTCTTATGTGCAAAAATAATTTCTGTACAAAGATGTCTTCATTTTTGAGACAAAAATGAGCAGCTACAATAACATTTGAAAAGTAGAAATAAAACAAATGAAATATGTATCCATCAGGCCTGAGTTGAAGAACCTCATTTATATAAAAATAAAAATGCTGCAAGTTCAAATTTGCGTCTGATACAATTACAAGTAGTTTTACTTGAGTAAAAAGGTATTATAGTAAAATCCATTCAAGTTAGATGCAATGAGGTAATCCAAACCAGACATATTTACATAAAAAAACATGAAGGCTTCTATGACAAACAGTGCCAAAAGTGCCAAAATATAATAAATCCCAAAAAATCTTAGTTAAAATGAAACTGGAAATAAGTTAATGTATTTTTTTATGCAATCATCAATTGGGAGATTGATGATTAATTTGAGGCCTTATTCACCAAATGGAAAAAAAAAACTATTGCAGTAAGTAATTATCTCATGATTTCTCTGCAGGACAGCAAAAACTAACATAAACCGTTAATGTGGTTTGTCATATAACAATGTTATTACCTACACAGTTGTCTACTTCAGAATAATTATCTCACTCATTGACTGATAGGCAAGTCAGGCAAATAAAATGAACAGTTGAAAAAATCTGTTTTGCTGAAATGTTTTGTTCAATACAACAGATTTCTTAAAAACAAGCATAAATTCTTTACTTTATTATGAGTAGTATTTATAGCATTTATTTATTTATTTATTTTATTTATGTGGCACCTGTGGATCTCCATATTACTCAAGTTTGTTTCACAAACTCTGGTTTCCAAAATATTTAGATGTAAAAAAGTGTGTAACATTTGACAAAGAGTGAAATTATGTATTTGTGTAAATTGTTTTTAATTCATAATTTATTATTGTGAAATCTGGCACTTCTTAAATTACACAATGCACAGTCATTAAATAAAAGATTTTTTTTGGTTAGTAAAGTAAATGTTAAGACATATTTGGTACAATGCAAATTTGATGAATTTATAGATATTTATTTTAATTATTGAAATTGCCATACAGAGCCGGGTTATCTGTCAAAACATGAACACTAAATATTGCCATATTTAATAAATATGTGGATATGTTTGTTTGTGTTAATTATTGACACGAATGTTGTAAACAGTGTAATTATTTATTTATCCAAATATGGCACTTTTGGAGCTCCATACCATAGAAGTAGCAAACAGTCTAAACCTCTGTTCCTTCCCGGCTGTATAGTAGATTATTTACGCTGAAGTGGTTGGAGAGGCTCTGCGCTGATGTATAATAGTTCATTCTGTTGTCAGAGTTCAGGGGAGAGATTAAGGAGGGACAGTAGGATCCCAGTCCCGACGTGCTTTCCCTGCTCTGGGACAGTCCCCCAGGGGCCCCGGAGCCGTCGCTGCCCGCCAGCAACGAGTTGACGCCCGACGCGAAGCTGCTGAAACAGGGGCTGTGCTCCGCAGAGGGAGGCGGCGACGATTTTGGCTCCGTGGAGGCCGGAGATCCGTGCAGGCTGGACGGGGAAGGCGTCAGCAGGCTGGCGGTGTCGGAGAGTTTATGCGGAGCGTCCTCTGATTTGACCGGGAGAGATCCGTTTATATCCGATCTCCTTTTCCTCTTCCGTCTGAAGTTCCCGTTGTCGAACATCTTCTCACAGTTCGGGTCCAGAGTCCAGTAGTTTCCCTTTCCTGGAGTCAAAAATAACGCACTCTCATTATGGAGAACAAATCTCAAGTTAACTAAAAAATGTAATCAAAATGTGTATAAAGTGAGAGAATTAGTTTGGTAAATGAAGCTGCGGACTCACCTGGGTCGTCCTCATCTCTCGCTACCTTCTTGAAGCAGTCATTCAGAGACAGGTTGTGCCGGATAGAGTTCTGCCAGCCAGCTTTGCTCTTCTTATAAAAAGGAAAGTTGTCAGCCACATACTGATAAATCTGACTCAGGGTCAGCTTCTTGTCCTGTGCGCTCTGGATGGCCATAGCTATCAGGGCAGAGTAGGAGTAAGGCGGCCTGACCATCTTGAAGAGCTCCTGTTGGCTGGAGATGGACAGCCAGCCCAGGTCGGCGCCACCGAACCCGGTGGGAGTCGGGAGGAACTGTCTCTGGTTCGAGCCGTACCCGGGCTGCATGTAGGACGAGCTGTTGTTCCCAGGGAGGTACGGAGAGGAGTTGATGGCCGGTCCATTAAGCCACAGGTAAGGGTTGGCGGACGGGGAGGTGTAGTCACTCAGACCGTAGCTAGAGGAGTGGGCCGGCGGCCTCTGCGGATGGTGGTGAAGGTTCTGCTGGTACACGCCGTAGTTGTCGCAGTAGACGGCCATGTCCAGGAGCTCCTGGGCGCTGTGGTGCTGAATGGGGCTGGTCTGGTGGTTGGAGGCAGGCTGGTGTCCAAAGCCGTTCATAATCCACCCAAACCAAAGTCCCTGAAACAAGTGCCGTCTCTCTGTCTCTCCCTCAGGACTGAAGCCACTCTCTAAAAGGGGAGTATTTATGCGCAGCGCTCCGAGCCTCTACAGGTAGCCCATTGAGGAAAACTTTTTGGATTGACACACCCCTCTGCTCAGTCTTGTTGTCCTCAAGTCTTTATTCAACCAATCCACCCATCAAGGAGTTTTGATACTTTGCATCATGCTTTTAGAAGTATTTATATAGAATATACAAAGAGGACCGTGCGTAATTACGCACATGCAACAACCTGGCAATGGTTGTTTAGAAACAGTGGAGGATGTTCCATGAATGCGAACCACTTGTTTGCTATTCATACCGCCAGATACAGATCAGGAAAAAAAAAAAAAAAAAGACTTGTCTATAAATAGATGCATACAGGATAAAAATTATGATTTTCTCTTTAATGTGGACCCAAAACATTGGAAAACGCTCTTTTTCGCTAGAAGAATTAATTGTAAATCTATTGTGTGTCAAATAATTTTTATTCATTTAAAGATTAATCAGCCAAAAGAGTTTTTAAATAAATTACCATCCAGATAATTCTAAACAAAAAGTGAAACAGCCCTTTAATTTAATACTAAATCAGAAGCATGTCCTGTGCATAGGAGTCATGTCATCAATATCAAAGATTATGTCAGAGGTGAAAAATAGAAGAAACACTGCTATTTTATTCTCTTGAGTGCTCATTAAAAAAAATACATGCCCAGTTTTCTGCTGCAAGGAGGCCCCTTCAAAGTCAGAAGTAACCTTGAATTCACATGGGACAGGTTGCAACAGTTACACAAATAATCAAGGAAAAAAAACTGTCAAAAGCTTAAAGCTTATTTAGTCTTTTTCTCTCTCTGTCTCTCTCTCTCACACGCACACACACAAACTGTGTAGGACAACAAAATAATGTAAAAGACATGCATACTGTATTGGTGTTTAGAACAGCAATAGATTATTTTATGATGAACAGATACACTTCATGGTAAATGGTCTGCACTTCTGTAGCGCTTTATCAAGTCCACAGGCCCCTTTCACACATGTTAGCTACATGGTAGCCACAGCTGCCCTGGGGCAAACTGACAGAGGTGAGGCTTCCATGCACCAGAACCACTGGACCCTCTGACCACCACCAGCAGGCAGGGAGGGTTAAATGTGTTGCCCAAGGACACAGTGACTGACAGACAAAGCAGGGATTAAAACCAGCAGCATTATGTTAGTTTATTAGGTTTGATAACTAAATTAATAACATTTTTTTCTGCAGAATGGGTTTGCCATAAGCAGTGGGTGTTGTGTTTGGGTTTTGTGAAATGGCAGAAACAGGGGCCCACCCAGAGTGCCGTTCATGCAGGAATCATTTCTGGTTTCCAACAACCTTCAGATTTTTTTTAAAAATGGACCAGCAAGTTACCTTTTTTTCCATGGTTGCTTATGAATGCAACATTACAAAAACTTCCTTCTAAGGAAGATACAGAAACAACAAAAAAAATACCTTTAACAAATTCTTACTTACACCTTTTTTAGGAAGTTCAAGTGAACTACTAAAGATGTATGCACAGACTTTCTTTAAAAAAACAAAAACAAACAAAAGACAAGTTTGAGGCTAGGGTAATTTATCCATGTCATTCTTTTAAAGCTCAAGTATCAGACTGACCATGTTAGATCCAAACAAATGTGCTTGTGTTGGGTATGTGGAGCGTCTCTTTATCTTTGGGGAAATTTGTTTACAACAAACATCCGACAGGCTCCTTAGGTTTAATGTCAACAGAGCAGAACAACCCTTCACCCTGACCCCTCAAGGAAGCAGAGGTCCAACAGCTGTACATTTTCAGGTGGTCAACTTCAGATTTGGCGCTTTTTCAGTTTAGGTCAATTTTTTAGAAAACCTTTTTTTTAGGTCTGAAGAGGAACGACCTGTATGACTTTTTCTACAGACAAATACTTTCCACCAGGATATATCTATCCATAAATCGTGATGAATCCAATCAGGTAGGTGGGTTACAGGCAGGAACCTGGATGACACTAACATTTCTGCTTTTAAATTCTGACAAGACAGAGGTTGTTATCTTTAGACCAAATCATCTGAAAAAGAAACTGCTTGGTCTGGATGGCATTACCGTAAATTGACCTTTAATAATAAAGTGCTGTTAATTTTACCACTGATTTTATGTTTTTCTTTCCCTCTCCACTGAAGCAACACCAGTCATTGAAAAATATACCATAAAATTAGGCAGAGTAATTTCATATCAAAAATATTTTGCTATAACAAGCAGTTAATTGATATGCAGCAATCAGCAATACAAGAATGAGCTGGTTTGTTCAGGAGCAGCCAGGCAAAGGCACAAGCAAACTAAGCAGTTGCTCAGGGCCCCCAAACCTACAGATAATTGTCACCAGGTCAGGTGTATGAACACATAGTTTTTATACAAATGATACATCATTTGTTTGCCCTAAACTGGTTCACCTACTGGACAACAATTTCAGTATATTAACTTTACATGTGATAAATGGGAATCTGACACATCCCATCAAAAAAAAATAAATAAAATAAAATAAAAAATTAAACAGGAATTTACTCTGGAAACATTGAATTTCCAGAGTAAAAACTGAAAAGTTTTTTAAAAAGCTAGTAACTTCAGTTTATGCAGGTTAGCCAATCCATATGAACTAAGAGACATACAAGACATACAGGTCTACTTTCGTGTCATCTCATTCAGATTTATTTTTAACAGTAAGAAGCTTTTGTTGTTGAGCAGCCAGTGGAATAAAAATCTTGTTGCATCAAACATTGTTCTCCTCAGGAAGCAACTCGTTCTGATTGACTGAGGGAGAATTCAGCTCACTGCTGCTGCACCAGTTCGATTATTTGAAACTATTTGTTCTTCAAAACCCTCAAATCTGAAAGCAAACTCAAGCAAAACAGCCATTTTTCTCTTCTGATGAACAGTGGCACCAGCTGGAGCAAAACTGGCTGAGATTTATTGAATGATTCTGCAATTTAAATTTAACATAATAATAACTCTATGGGGTATGTTAAATGTTTACCATCTGGATGGATCATATTTAAGTTAATATTTACAACCCCCAAAAAACATGTTGAGTCTGCAGTCATCCTAGCGAGTGGTGGGCTCTGCCCTGCAGGATGCGGCTGGACTACCCACATACTAATCGGGAGAACATTCCTCCTCTCCATGACCTTGATGTAATCGTTTAGCTCCAAGGTGTTGTCCCGACCGAGAGTTGTGCATGGCAGCAGAATGTAACGGACTCCAGGGAGGGGGAAGGATGTGGCATTTAACCCCGAGATGAAAGAAACATAACCTTTTAGGTGTCTAACACCCAGGATTGGGGATTACTCCTGACTGTACATCTGGCTCAGAAAACACTTTGTTTTCATGAAAATAGGGCTGTTTATCTATGATTTCTTACTGTAATGGGTGTCATTGTATCAAATTTCAATCCCTTTTCACTATTACAAAAACAGAGTGAATAATGGGAATGTAAAAGCAGCTAATCATCAGAACCTTTTTCCTGTCTGTGGGAAAGGGCCCCCTCTATTGGCTTCTTTTTGAGGGACACGCTGCTCATCTACACCCTCTGCCCCTCACTCACTTCAGCTAGCTTGAAGTGCTGCTTCTTTGCCCAAGTCCAGTCCTCAAAAGTTACTCCAGCTTTTGGATTTATCCCTTCTTCAACACGCCTGACTCAAATGAATGACTCATTACCTCTGTAGAGTTGAATGACTTTCTGATCAGGGAGCTCCACTGTTCATCAGGCTGGGAAAGTAGCACTTCAGTCAGAGAAGCTGTTAAAAGTGCTGATGGTACCTCTGGAGGAGCTGCAGAAAGTCACAGCTCAGGTAGCTGAATCCATCAACAGGTCCTTTATGGAAGAGTGTCAAGAGGAAAGACATTAATGAAACTGAGAAATAACAAGTCTTAGGTTTAGAGTTTAAGGAGCTTTCATAAATAACAATGGACAAAGATTTCTGCCTCTAGATAGATCTAAAAAGAGCGACTGCTGTAGCTGCAGGAAAAAGTGATTCTTGATTCAAATGGATTCAATATAATTAATTATCAGTTTACATTTGTTTATTTTATTTTTTTTACCACTTTAGAGTTTTGCTCTACTTTGTGTTGGTCTAACACATGAAATCCTAAAATTTTGAGGTTGTAACATGACTAAGTGTGAAAAGGTTCAAAGGGTGTGGATACATTCACAAGGTATGCTTTAAAAACAACAACCAAAAAAAAAACTGCACAGCTATCCACATTAACTGACATTTCACACTTCCTACCCTGGAACAGCCCATGAGAAGTGCTCACGCTAAAACATGACTTGCATGACTTAGGTCATAATGTCATACTGTAACCAAAACTAAAAAGTTTTTTTTTTTAAAAGCTAGTAACTTCAGTTTATGCAGGTTAGCCAAGTCAGGGCACAGCCTACATCAGATGGTTTCAAATGTGCTGGAATATTTCCTAGCATGTTTGAATATTTGGTGCAAAAAAGGTTCACAAGCTGTTACATTCAGCTAAGCCCAAAATTACTCATAAAGCTGGCAGATTCAGATCTAAAATTAAACTTTTAATTGTACCAACATGTTTCTTCTCACTAAATGGAATATTTTCAAGAGAGCCAGACAGATTCCTGACAAGAAGTTTGGCACCCAGCAACTTTTAGAAGCATGTTTGCTTCCTAAACACCATAATCATTGACTAGAGAAAATGTGCAGGAAGCTAAAGATCAGGATTATTGAAAGGATGTTTCTTACTTTGAAATTATCACCTTTATCAAAACAGTAAAAATACCAGATGAAACACCCAAAAAGCTGCTCAACAATTATAAGGGTTTGACTTTTGTGTTGCCAATAAAAGTTTTTCCTTTGGATAGAACAGAAACAGAAGTTTACAACATGCAGTGATATTGCAACACCAAATGTGGCCTTTAATGTCCTTAGGAAATTTTCACATCTCTGTCTTTTTTGATTTAGCTTTTTGGTGTTTTATATTGCAAATTTTTAAAGCCACACTCAGTGTATGAAAGAATAGAAGAAACACACTTGTGAATATTTAGATAATCAAAAAACACAAAAAGCAAAAACTTTTGTGTCTAAATGAAGAGCAAGAATTATCCTAAAGAGCAAACGCTCACTTTCTAAACTACAACCCTAAACATACTGCCAGAGCTACAACAGAAAGGTTTCCAGGCATGTTTAATTGATGGAATGGCCCAGTCAAATTCCAGGCCTAAATTCAGATGAGATTCTATTAGGATACCTCAAAAGTGCTGCTAAGACTCTTTACATCCAATCTAAGTGATCATTATTTTTTGATATTTTGCAAAGAGAAACGGGTCAACATTTCAGGCTTTTGATGTACAAAAGTCTGTAAATGAAACCTGCATTTAGGAGACTGAATGCAGGATAATTTTACATTCTAATGTTCCATCCATCCATCCATCCATCCATCCATCCATCCATCCATCCATCCATCCATCCATCCATCCATCCATCCATCCATTTTCTGTTCACCCTTGTCCCTGATGGGGTCGGGAGTTGCTGGTGCCTATCTCCAGCTGCGTTCCGGGCGAGAGGCGGGGTCTCCCTGGACAGGTCGCCAGTCTTTCGAAGACATTCTAATGTTCTGTGTGGAAAATGAATATGATACCTGGTGCTAAACCATCTACGACTATAATGTCTAAAGTCAGCAGTTTAGGCCCGGTATCCTTCGTGTTTTAGTTGTAGCCCTGATTCAAACCTGAACCAAAGTACTGATTCATCATCAGGCCACTGCAGGAGTAGGTGACCTGTCGAGGCTGGAGAAAAGACTCGTCTAAAACCTGCCCTTAAGTCAGACACTGCTGATGTAAAAGATTCAGGTAAGTGGGGGTTAGGCTGAGTCAGTCCCTACGTTTTCTTTGTGCTTATCTGACACTCTGATATGGATCCTCTTTCTAAAGCTCTTTCGGGTGACATAAGCTTTTCCTTATGAGATCATATCAAATATGGAGAGGTCAGAAAGCCATGCAGAGCCATCAAAGCCCCCCTCAGCCTGACCATATGTGAGATCTCTATTGTATGTGATAGGAGAAATGCCACACTGTCGCTGCTCTGCTTTATATGTACCAGCGGATTTTACGACTAGGATTGGAGCTCAACTCCTGCTGGTATAAACGAAGGCCCTCTGGGTTAATAAGGCTTGTTTTCTGCAGGCTGCTTCAGCTTTAACTGTGTGGCTGTATGACTTTGACATCTGCAAACTGTTTACTGCTTAAAAGTAATTACGGGACTATTAGATGCTCTCAAGGCCATTAAAAATCAGGAGAGGGTGAGATAAAGTCATTAATTTTGTCTGTGTAAACAAATTATTCCAGTGGCCAGAGGCTTGTTCTGCTCACTGTCTCCCTCCAGTGGAGGAATAAAGCAGAATAATGGACTGCAGTTTAATTCTTATTATGCAGAACACGGCCTAAGAGGATGAAACTACATGCAGAAATAAGAACTGCTTTCACTGACTGTTCACACAATTTACATTCCTCTTGTACCTGCCTGGAATCTGCTGTGGTTTGGTTTTTGTGAATCCTTCATTTCTGATCTCAATGGTTATCATTCCTAAGGTTGGCAAAGACAAACCCACTGCATAAAACATTATAAACTCCAGCTGAGCTTTGCACTTTGTCTTTAGCTCTTTAAAAGAGTTCATGAGGTGAGTAATAGTCTAAAATTAAACAGGAGAGTGAAAACGACTGGGAAAATTGCTGGCACCTCACCGCCATCCCTGCAGGGACCGGCGATGTGTTTATGGAGCATCAGAAAAGACTTCATGTTCATCCATTGTCCTTCCTACAAAACAAACATGAAGACAGTGTGGGAAGGACCTGCTGAAAAATGAAACTGGCACCTCATTTTTCTTTACAGCAGATGTCCTGGATACATTCATGTACTGTGGCTCTTGAAGAGCTAACTTCAGCCAGAGTTAATGTATTATGGATTTTTCCTAGAACCCTTGAATCTTCTCATGATGGAAATGATTTATTCCTGTTGACCATTTTCTACTACAGTTTTTTCTTCCACTCAACCTTCCATGAATTTGTTGCAAACAGCTAGCTCCTTTAGCAATGCCTAAAGTATTTTTGACTGAAATGTAGCTGTGCAGTCCATAATTTACTCACTGTTTATCATCTATCATTCCAGTTACTAAAACGCCCTGTGACCTTTGGCCTCTCGGCCAACATCACCTGTGTTACATGAGCGCTCCCACAGAACTTAACGGTTCGCCAAAGCGATAATTTAGCCATTTAAATCAGTAGCAGGACTGGAGCTGAACAAGCCTGGTTGAGGTGGGTGGTTATTTATTCTTTAGGGGTACAAAAGTAAATAGGTCTGAAAACTAATATGTGACTAATATGTTGTATAATAAAAGATTTTAAAAACATTACATTCTTTTTCCCCCTCATCACAACTATGTCCCAATTTTGTTGTTCTATTACATATAAACCTTACATGTAAGGAATTAATTCTTTTATCCTTCCCATGTCATTAATCGTCAAAGGTCAACATTTCTTAAAAATAATTTTTGTCCAGGAGATGAAGTTTGCCTTAAGACTGTTTGAAGCAGCAATGTAAATACCAACCTTGCATGTGGAAAAGTGCCTGAAGATAGGTTTGTACCTGCACAGTGAAACCCAGAGAAAGTGTTTCTTAGCAATTAGGAGCTTCTTTCTGTGTTTTCCCCTTTGACCAATTACGGTTTTGCCCTGACAACCTGTCTGCTCGAAGGCGTTAGGCTGCCAGTCCTGAAAAAGTGCACTAACCGAGACTGAAGTGCAGCAGCTGGGACTCCTGCCTAACTGCTGCAGGTTGCATTAACCCAATTTACCCCTCTGCCTGGTAGATTTACACCTCTGCTCCTGATTACATCCTTGCAGGGCATCTTAATGTTGCTGCTGCTGGTCAGCAAGAGCCAAAATCACGGAGTTTTATGTTGCACCATCAATACATTGTGAAAGACAAGGCCGCAGTGACCGCACTCTCCAGGGGAGGGCAGCATCGTCTCAGTGGTGAAACGCACATCGTTGCACAGTAAATCGAAGCGCATCCATCAGGCCAAACTGTGCAACTTTCTGGGAGGTAAAATATATCAAATCCCAGAATATGATCAGTGTATTGATTTTAATCTCACAGGAGTCGAGAAATAGAGAAGCGTCAGAATTTAAAGTAACAAGTGAAAAATGTGTCATGAAGTTCACTATCCAAATGTGGAGGGTTTAATTTTCCTAAATTATTACGCTTTTGTCGATACAATCCTGTCATGTATTATTACAAATAAATGTGTGTTTAAAATGCATTGCAGCTTCTGGTCCTTAATCATTACATTAAGGCAATTCAAAAATAAAAAATAAAAAAAATCAAATCAAAAAATACAAAACAAATGGAATACATAAAATATAGAAATGAGGAAAATATAGACATGAGACCTAATTACATATCTGTAATTAAACAAGTTAGGATCAATATTCCTCCACTGAGCCAAAATGCCGCTGGCTCTTATTAGTTATTTTCATGTAAAGCTCAAACAAGCTGGGAATTCTGCCCTCTCATCAAACCACTTCTCCACCCCCGATCTCTAGGTGAGTTTCCTAGCAACACATCCGTCTGACTGCCTGGGAAAGCCCTGAGCTTTATAATAGCCTCAGCTAATATAGATCACCACCACTTGGCTTCCCATTTCTCTCTCACTTTCTTTCTCCTTTAAAAAAACATTAAATAAACCAGAGCTTTAAACAGAAATGGGGTTAAACTTTGAATCTAAATCTCCAAAAATGACATCAGGTGGTGACAACTTTCTTTGATTTTAGGAGCCGATTGCGACACCCAGTTTTGGTCAGAAAAAAGAAAGAAACAGGCAGGCGTTTGTAAAGTTTGAAGTGCAGAAAATTGCATTAAAGGGCTCAGATAAAGGTTAGTCCCATGTCTGCACCTTTTGTTTTTTTTTCCAATCCCTTCAGCAACTAATGGCACCCCTTGGAAAAATCTGTGAAGAATCTAAAAAGGTTCTCTGCAATTAAAAGATAATCTCAGGCTGGAATATTCCAGGGTATAACAAGAGGTTCCCTTGGACAGGAATATGACCTTAATCTGCAAAATGACAAAAACTGAGAGAACATCCCATCCAAGTGAGGCAGATGTATGCTAATGTTCAACAAAAACATGACCTATTGGGCTAAACCTGCCCATATCTACAGAGGGGTAACTGTGAAGTTTAAACTGGTACTGTGACGAACAAAACCCACGACCCAAATCTGGTAGAAAACTTGTGAAAACAGCAGAAAAGAAGGAAGCACAATAGAGGACAGAACTCTGGACGATCTAGAGAGACTGGGTCAAACAGAAATGACAAAAGATCCCTCTGTCTGTTTGCTGAGACCAATGACTAAAGACATAATGTTCAATATCAGAGCTGGAAAATAAAAATGAACCCTGAAAGGATACACTCATCTAAAGAGGTTATTTGTTTAAGAACGACAATGTTTTGTTCTGTGACTCTGACTCATTTCCTTCAGCATTTTTGAACTCTTAGAATTAAAGCACATCAGAGCTTCAGCATTGTTCTTGACATTTCTAAATGTTCATTTTATATAAATAAGAGGTTTAATTTACCAGGTGAAATGAAATGCATTTCTTTCAAAGGCTTTTTCAAAAGTATTTTAAAAACCGACGTTTCACCAACAGTTCAGAAATTCAAAGCATTTATGTTTGAAATCCTCCGAGCCAGGAAACAGACCTGCAGACCACCAGAAGTCTGGCTTACGGTTACATCTCCCATTTATATGTCCACGTTTCGACTTCAACTAAATAAAGTCGTACAGACGCAAGGCGGAGAAGCATTCACAGCGAGACGACAGAAGATTTACTTCTCAAGCACTTGTCATGTTGACTCCGTCACTGAACAATTCAGTCAGTTTATTGAGGCGCTTCCTGACAACTCTGCTGCGACAGACACGGCTTTTGTAGTTTCTGTAAGACACTACTACCTGTGGCAGCTACATAAAGCTCTTCACCACTGTACGACAACACCAATTGGTCCAGTGCCATGGCCACAAAAGGCAGGAATGCCAGTGGTTTCCTGTACAAACTGATGCATTGAATGACAACATTTTCAAACATGGATTAAATTTAAGGTGCTTTCATGCTTATGAGTGTGTTATCCGTGACAAAGTTTAAAGTAGAATTAGCTTATAAAACAATATCCCAACCCCATCATTTGTGAAGTGTGACAGTAGTGGCAGCATCATGCTGTGGGGGATTATTTTCTTTACCAGCAGATGGAGCTGGTCAGACTTAATGGGAAGGTAGGTGGAGCTGAACAAAGGGGGAATTTGGAAGAAAATCTGTTAGAGGTGGCAAAATACTGGAAAGTAAGATGAAGGTTTACCTTCCAGAGGGCTAATAACTCTAAATGTGCACCCAGAGTGACAGTTGAGTGGTTTACATGGATCCATATTCATGTGCGTAACTAATCTGGATTTGACCTAAATCGAATCCAGAATCAGAGGCAAGAATTAAAAACAAACGTTCACACATTCTCAGCAACATTTCTGGATGAATTGGAGCGATTTTGTAAAGACGAACAGGCAAAGATTTCAGTGTGTAGACATGCAAAGCTGGCAGACACACACAAAAACACTTGTCACTGCAGTAAGAGTTAGCTCCACAAAGCATTAAATTACAGGGGCCCCACACAAATGCAGGACAAGCCTGAGAATTGAAAGAAAGTGCGGAGTGATTCTTTTGTGCTGTCACTGTACATCCTGCAAGTGTCTGCCAGATCGAAAAGTTTAAAAGCAACTGCTAACAAAGTGCATTACAAGAGTCTGTAGCTAGACTCCATTTGGGAGGAAAGCCATGAAAACACAGTAGACAGGTGCGCTGGTATATGGAAATGTCCTCTTTTATTATGCAATAGAGACATTTAAAGAGAAGTGCGCACACTTGCTGCCGCTCAGCAAATGAAAGTGTGTCGCGAAGGATAGAAAGGGAAATACACACACAATATCCCTGGCTGAAATGACAAATGAGATGAGGATGGAGTCCGTTGTAAATAGGTTTCTGCTGAAGAGAAGGAGCCCCTCTCGCCCCACCTCCCAGCAAAGTCTCTAGAAATCCTCTCAATTAAGTCTGCTTTTTTCCCCTTCGCCTCCACTTTCAGGAGCGAGAGAGGCTAAAGCATAATGGCAGAGCACAAATCACAGAGAGCCTATTGAAAAAGCTGCCAGTTAACCATGTAATATTACCACTGTTGAAATGCTCCACTCTTTATCCCTTTTCAATTGCAAAGCCAGATACGGTGAGTGTGCTGGGTATTCCTGATAAGTGAATTATAACACTGATGAAACTTTTTATTTCCCTCTCAAAGAGATTGGAGTGAGTGGACACATCGCTGAAATGCAATAAGGTAGTTTAAAAAGCAGGATTGGGTGCCTCTGGGCTTCAACTTTTATTGTTCTACAACTTTAAATGACTGTGGATGTAATGAAGCTGTGAAACTCATCAACCATGACCCTTCTGACCCCACAGTGACATCATAAAAAAGCAATAAAAATATATTTAACCATCACCTGCTAAAGTCGAAAAGTCTACCAACCAACTTCTTCAAACAGAATGAATAAGCCAGAGTACAAATATTTGAATCAGATTTACACATTTAGTTAATGTCCATCTTTGTCACCAGGAAAATTATGATGTTCTCATCTGGAGTTTAAAAAAAACTAACTTTTTGTACACATTTTGCAATTTATTATTTTAAAACTTAACACTCTAATTTCTAATTCTTTTTAACATGGATTTATAAAACTAAGTATATTTTTCTAAGGGATTCTATGAACTTTTTAACATTTATATTTCTTACCTCGGGGTTTCCTTTGGCTTTCATCCAGTTTCTCTTTAATATCATTTTCATCAAATTCCAAACACAGAGCTGTGGAAAAGTATTTGTCCTCTTAAAAATTTTAAATTGAACAATTTGTAGAATGCATCACTTAAATACCTAACATGGCATATGCCAAAAATATCAAATAGGAACACGTCACTGGCATTTAACATTCTTAATGTCTTACAAAGTGATATCTATCCATACATCCATCCCTCTCAAATGTGACAACACTATGAGTAAATGACAGTAACAGATTTTCATTTTGAAAAGTCATAAGTGGATTTGAAATAATGCTAGCTTAACAGCAAGAGAATGAGATGTCAGACGTAAGATTTAGTTTTGCATTCCTGAAACAACCCAGTTATTAAAATTAATTTATAGCCATCATTATCTAGCTACATGTAAAATCAACATTTTGTAATTAAAAAAAAAACCAAAACATGAAACTCACCTTTTAAAAGAAAATGTACACCCCTGTTAGAGCTTCAGTCAGCAGATTATATCTAATGGTGTTTTAGCACTAGAATAGTGCGGGGGTCTCGGTTCAATCAGCCAGATAATGCAGAAAAATGTCACATCTTCACTTGGTTTAGGTTAATTTTCTTTCTGAACTGTCAAAATGGATGAAACCACCTGGACCATGTCATGAAGTTCCAACAGCTCCTTGGGTACGAGGACAAGCAGCAAGGTCTGTATTAGTGTTAAGATGGATAAAACTGTACCTTATATTCAGTAAAGTGTAGAATAATATAATGATTACATTTTTATCCTGAGCTACACAAAAAAGAGAATTGATTTGCTGTTTATTTATTGCTCTTGGTAATTGGTGTGAAGGAATATATAAAAAGGTTTACTTATTTATATGAAGAAACTACACATGGCTGTGCATTTTGATCAGAGTGGTACCAGCTACCAATAATGAGGCATTTTACTATCTGACAAAATGCGTTCACCAAGACTATGAGCTACAAGTGGTCTCGTGTGACAGCTTCCCTCCAGAAAAAAAGAAAACCAGAGGGGAAAAAGTGTCACTCAGTGTTCCTAATTAGGACAAGAGCGAGCTTTAAAAAGCCAAATCTTCTGGAGATAAAAACACCTTCAAACAACAGATGCTACATTCGGAGCGTTTCTTCCCCTCAGGCAGACACCCACTCAAAAAGTGTCAGCCGAATACAAGAGTAGGAGCAACTTGGGGCAAGTACTTCAAAAAAGGTCCCACCAGCTGGTTTTGTGACACAGAAAATAAGGCCCATATATGCGTTTACCAAATGAACAAAGGTGGTTCAGAAAATGATGGCACAACGGAGCAATTTTACAGCAACTTCCAGCCACAAATGGAACAAAAAACTCCCGAAGTGCTGGTTCTCATCATGTCGTCTGACTTGACTGATAAAAGTTCAAAGAGTGTGTTGTCATGACAGTCAGGATGATGAAGCTCCAGGAGATCCTGGCGCCGTCTTTAGTAAAAGGCCTTAGGTGATGTAGAGCCTAAAACATTTCATCTTGATTTGGATTCTGATTTTCTTTATACTTGTCTTTGTAAAATAATTGTTGAAGAAAGATTACATCAATTCAGAAAAATACGAATATTAATAAACTACTTCTCATTCCACAAATATGTGGTATTTTTATGTTTATTAAGCTCAGAATATCCTATAGAGGTCCACCCAAATTATGCATGAATTCACCTTAAATATGGCATAAAGAGAGCCTGACTCTCTTCAGAAAATGAAAGAAAATCTTTTAAAAAACCCATCTTTTTACCTGACCTTCAACAGTAGCTTTGAATGAGAGTTTTAGTATTGAAAAGCATTAATAATAAAAAAGAAAACTTTGGTGTAGCAAAGACACTGCTCCATTATTTTTCAAGGTGCAGCAAATTTAAGATTCAAGCTTTTTCAGCTACGTGGAAACACCACTTTCACTTGAGTAACATGTTTCTGAAAACAGAGCTCATGCATGTTTGATGCAGAAACTGCTGTGATAGCTGCCAGTCAAGGAAGCAGAAAGACTTACCACTCAGTGTTCAGTTAAAGTGAGAGAGCATATAAAGATTGTCAGGTTGTTCTGCTACTTTTTTCTTTTTTTTTACTTCCAGAAAGTGCAAAGATCTATTTTCGGCATCTCTCCACGTAGGCAGAGATAATGAGGAAGACATCTCTCTTTTTTAAAAATACATACATTTGAAAGTTTATTCAGATTCAGAAGTCATGTCAGTAGTTAACTGGAAACAGTCGATGTTATTGAAATCCAAGGTTACAGCAATCAGGAACATGGTCTAAACAATGATGCTTGAATATATGGAATAAGAGTTAGCAGGATGTGCACTCCAGATATTTTACTGATAAAATTCATGATAGGTTCTTCAAAATCTCTGTCAATCCAAACTTACATGCCCTTTTTTGTTTCATATAAATGCCACTAATCTAGTGATGCGTTAATAGAAAACATTTCATGATCAAATCACATACAAAGAGACCTGAAATAAAATAACATAATATATACATACCTCTGTACATAGTGGGGGAATATGAATAACAGAGACAGGAATAATGCTTTAATGAACTTTTTGCTCTCATTTAATTGAGAGAGGGTCAGTGTTGAGAAGCTGCTGGTCCCAGCTTATCTTGTCTGAGCACAGTCTCACGTCATGATAAAAAAAAGCGCAAAGTGGCGGTTCTAGACTCCATCTACAAGTTCAGTGACTATTCATCTGTGAAACGCGCTCCCTGCTGGAGACGGCATTAAACAGGAGACAGAAAGACTAAAGGAGAGACTTAAGGACGATAAGAGGGGGCGGGCGGCGGTGAGGTATTCATCTTGTCAATCTAGGACGGGGAGCGAGGGATGTGTGGGTGAAAACAACCTTTTTTTTTTTTTTCCTCTCTCTTTCTCCGTGGGAACGTTTACTGTTGATGTTTTTGTTTTGTTGTCAGTGTGCTGTTTGGTCTTTCTGTCAGTGTCTTTGTTTACTGTACGATTCCTGAATCGATGGAGGCCTGTTTCCTGGTGGTCTTGGGAGGAGGAGGAGGGGGAGTCTTGCTAGGAAGAGGAGGTGGAATGTGCTGCAAAACAAAAGAAACCCTGGAATTATATTTTTCTCATGTCAAAACAATTAAATTCAGAAATCTTTGAATGCAGAGAGAAATGACAGGATAATGACTCCAAGCTAATGTACCCCTTTGCCATTCTGTATCCGCATTTCCTACGCATAAAGTTACCGTTTATTCCATTTCATACATGCACAAAAACCCATTTTGTATCAATTTACTTAAACCATCCCATGTCAGTTTAATTTTGTCTTTACTTAAGAAGTTGTCATGAATAATAGGGATATAAAATTTATCAAAATGCTTCAACTTTACATATAAACCTGTTTTTAGTCACTAGTTAATTTTATATTGATCCTGATATCCAGTTGGGCCTGTTGAGTGTCTTGGATATGCTTCTAGACATAACTTATTGGAGTGGACAATGATGACAATGTTAAACACTCCTCTGGTGGAGTGGAACTGATGTACAGTTTTTACAAAACATCCCTCTGGCATGTATAAACTGATATACGGTCAGTACCAAATGTTTCTAGTAGGTATGAAGTGACTTGTGGTTGGTACAAAATGTTCCCTGGCAGGTAAAAACTGATGTATGATTAGGACAAAACTTCTCTCTGGTAGGTGTGAACTGATGCAAGGTCAAATTCAAAGGTCCTCTTCAAGGCTGCAAACTCTCACGTTGTTGGTACAAAATGTCCTCTGACAACTACATAGTGATGTATGGCCGGTACAAATCATCCTCTGGTGGGTAGGAAGTGACAAGAGGTTGGTATGAAACATCCAGCTGGGAGGTTTTTCAAAGTAAGGTTGGTAAACAGTGGTTTTGTCCAAAGTCAGTCCTTAAGGACCGGTCTTATGCATGTTTTAGTCTTTTTTTCCACTTTGTCACACCTGAATTGAATGATGGTTTATTATTAGGACTTTGCAGAACTTTCACATGCTCAGGAGGAACAGTAGTTGGACCACTTGCATCATCAGCTGTATTGAAGCAGAGACACATCTAATACTAGCAGTTCTCCAGCTCTAGAGGACTGGATCTGGACACCCATGGTCTATAGCACGGGTGTCAGACTCCAATCTTCAGAGGCCAGTGTCCTGCAACTCTTAGGTGTCCATCACATATGAACCAAATGGATGAAGCACCTCCTAAGCCAAGTTATCCAGAGTCCTACAAATGATCTAATTATTTTATTCAGTTGTGCTAAAGTGGAGACACACACGGTTGACACCCATGGTTTATAGCACCAGTCTGTACTGGTAGGTCGTTGGTACAAAATGTCCCCTGGTGGTATGAACTGATGTATGGAGAAAGGGATACATCCCGCTGGCGATGCAAAATGTTGCACAATTAGAACCAAATGTCTCCCTGGTGGGAATGAATTGACAAGTGATTTGTAGGAAGATCTCTCAAGCAGGTAGGAATTAACAAATGGTTGGTACAAAATATCCCCCTGGATATCTGGGCACAAAATTATAAAGGGTTGGTACAAAATGGCTTCCAGGCAGGTATGAACTGATATATGGTCAGTTCATACTGACAAACGTACATATAGTTATCATAAAATATCCCCCTCGTGGGTATGAAGTCGTACAGTTAAAAGGATACTACTAGCAATAAAAGATGTTGCATGATTGATAGCAAATGTGCCCTTGGTGGATATTAAATGACATCTGGTCTGTAATTTATCTCCCCCAAGGTGGGTACGACGTAATGTGTGGACTGTAGCAAACTTCCTAGCAAGTAGGAATTGTTATGTCAATAAGTGTAAATAAAAATGTTGTCTAAAAAAATAGGTTTAGTTGGAGTGAAATGTCCTCGTATTGCAGGAAACCTGCCATATGTAATGCTCCCTTGGTAGGTGCCAACAGCAATAGTTGGCACTAACTATCCCACTGGCAGATAGGAATTAATGTCTGGTCAACATACAACATCCTTCTGTCAGGAACATCCTGCCCCATATGAGCTGATATATGTTTGGTAAGAAATATGTTTGAAGTTTTGATTGGTTTGTGCCCAACATTTTAGAGTACAAAAACCAGTCAGTTTTCCTCACTGTCCCAATTTATATTTGTGTTAAAGACACTTTGTTCTTACAACACAAAACTTAATTTGCTTATGGTTTGTGGTAGGAAATATGGTTTTAAGAGTCCAAAAAATATCTACAAGAAGGTGGTCGCTGAAGTTTCTTTTATTTGATCAGATTAATCAGTCCACAGTGTTTTAGTTAAATGGCCCAAAAGGGGACGAGAACAACAATTATTGTAATAAACATACAATAGAATTTTACGTGAAGTTAGCTTCATAACTCATTAAAATGGTACTGATGAAAAAAAAGATCTTTCTTGAATTAGAGGATGCCAACCTATTCAAACTTTCAGGTTATTTGAACTTTGATGAATTTTATAAATAAAACAGACTTAGATATTTAGAATTAAATAACCTGAAAACCAGCAAAAAGGTTAAAAAAAACAAACAAAAAAAAAAACACAGTTGACTCAATTCATATAAATACCAAAAGAAATAAGGTAATGCAGACAATTAAGACTAAACTGTTTTGTTCAGCATCTGAAAAAAAAAAACTGACTAAAAAAAGTTAAAGTGTTCTGAAAAAAAAGAAGTTAGCAGATGGGTTACGTGTCAGACTGTGTGAAGAGACAAGAATGCAGCTGGGAGCGGCTGCTTTCTTGTGGAGAGATTACAGTACATAACACTACCGGGGTCCCAAGACACTATTGTTGATTTGCAGCAGATTGACAAGTGGGAGAGCGTGTTCTGACACATGTCATCAGACCTAAGCTGTTAGAGTTAGTTTTTGATTTGTGCTGACGCATGAATGCACCATAGTAATAACTTAAGACAAACATTAGATCTGAAAGGCTAAAATTTAATCCCACTTCATAATTAGATCTGGAGAAGATACCACAAACTTTCATGGAATTTATTTGGATTTTATGTAACAAATCAAATCAAAGCAGAGTTTTCGAAAGTTTTCAATTCTTTGAAGCGTTTTATGTATTTATATTCAGAAGCCCTGAGTCAAAACTTACTGGTGGAGTCTTTTGGGGTATGTCTCAATGAGTTTTACTCATCACTACATATTTTAAGCTGGATTTATATCTGGACTTTGAGATATTCTAATTACTGAATACATTTAGGTCAAAACCAACCCACTCAAGCATCTGGGACTGCCCTGCAGCCATCTTCCCCTCAACTCTGATTAGGTTCCCTGATCCTGCTCTAAGAAAGTCTCACCTCTACATATTATCATGATATATATTTTTTTTATTTATTTATTTATTTTTTTCTCCGAAGAGTTTTTTGCGGCGCTAGTGGCTCGCATTTTCCACAACAGTAGGCTGACAGGAAGGGGGAAGGAGAGGGGGGAAGACATGCGGCAAAGGTCGCCGGGACCGGGAGTCGAACCCGCGACGTCCGCGTTGATGACTGAGGCCTCCAAACGTGGAGGCCTAAACCACTGCGCCACCACAGCACGCCCCTTATCATGATATTTTGTGGTGTTTATTGTGATAATGACAAAAGCAACAATAAAAAAATATATATATATTTCTGCTGATTTTTTTTAGGCAAGTGTATTGCTGTAACTGCAAAAGCCAATTAGTTGGTTGCTGTACGTCCTACAACTGAATAAGTGGATTTTGTTCTGAATACAATAGATATGTTGAAGGTATTTTTTTTAATTCAGTCTAAACAGAAAATGTCTCAGCTGGTTAAGCAGGTCTCTTGCCTTTAACAGCAGATGAGGAGTGATACTCCTCGATAGCCTCACCTCTCTCTCCATAAAAGCCTGGAAATGAAGAAGGGCAGTCACTAACCTCTCAGAACATGTGCTCTCGCTGCGTTAGTGTCAGTCTTCTGCCACATCGTGTGCCAGTGCTCAGTTTTACTACCTGTCCACGGGCCGTGACACTGGATAAATAAGATTAGTTAACAGCAAGACCAGGCCAGGCAAGGCGAGAAGACGGCTTGAGTAAAAGTCAGCAAGTGTGGAGAGATGAGTCACTGATTAACAGCTGGAGAGCTTCTGATGAATGGGAGAGGTAAAGTAATCATCCAATCAATCACTGCTGAGCACCAGGCCTTCTGGCAGGACCAGCATAAATAACGGCAGGGCAGACAGGCAGCTAACTGACTGATGCCACACTCAATATGTGCCACACCCTTCTGTGGCACATATTGCAAAAAACCTGAGGAAAAACCCCTAAATTAAACTGTGAAATCCTGCATTTGGACATGTAAGAAGAACAGATGAATGGTGGAGTGGAGGATAAAGGAATTACGGTGGAGGTTGAACTAAATGTCAAGTGTGAGTATCGGACGTTTGTTTCAGTCCAAGTGCCATGCATCATTAGGGAGTTAATTAAAACACCTACTCTTTGATGCGGTGGTGGCGGAGGAGGCGTAGAGGGACTCGTCAAGTCTTGATTATCTAGCAGGTTGCCGTAATCTCCTGTGCTGCCTTTCAACGGCAGGGGAGGAGGGGTCTCCCCCTTGTCAGTGCAGCCCATCCCGTTCAGCTCCAGACCTGTGAGAAAAAGGCCAACATCAGCAGACATTCATCAACAAAATTCATGAGGGTCTCTGTAAGATCAGGGCTCTCAGCCAAAAGACATTAAAAGACTGAGACCAACTACTAGGGGTGTTACAATGCATCCAGTTCCCCAGACAACAAGACACAGAATACTGAGTTCACAAAAAGTGAGATTTTAACAATACTATGTGTTAATTAATCTGTGCTTAGTGTAGAATAATTAGTTTCAGGTTACACTAATATAAGTAATGAAGATTTCAAGCACCACCTCATCTAAAGTGGACTTAATGCAAAATATAGATTGTCTTTGTTCACAAATTGGAAGCTGTGAAACAAAGCTTTCTTTAAATTAAAGGCAACAATATATTAATGACATGTTCAAAAAAATGCTTAATGCCCTGCACTTGTATGGAGTTTCATCAAGTCAGAAGACTCCAAAGGGATTTAAACTACCATCAGTCACACACACATTCAAACGCTCATATCATTAGAATATACCAAAATTAAATAACCTATAAAATACAAAGCTAAAACATTTCTTAGTTTCTGTGAAAACTAATTATCTAAAAAACTATTAGAAGAAGACAGCAAAAAAGTTGCTTTTTCTTTAATAGAACAGTTTTTTCTATAATTAAATTTCTCATACAGTGATAAAAAACATGTTTTAATTATAAACTCATTTTATTTCAGGCTGAACTAAGCTGAGGCATTAGTGGGACATTAGTGATACTTTCGTTAAGGACATCAAATTATTTTCTTCATGTAAAGCATTGCAGTAAAAAAAAAAATCCATATTTTGTAACCACTAAAATGATAGTAAGTTGGATTTTGACAGCAGCTTTAAGAGTTAAATTGGAGCAAATGAGTAAGAGCAAAATGTGGACAAGTTTTAATTAAACAGTCAAAACATAAAAATGATCACAGCCTAATAATTACAAACTGCATTCACCACAAAATATAAAATAATTTCTGATTAATTTCTTTAACTATGGTTACACTGAACTGTGTATGCTTACCTTCCTAAAGTATAAAAGTTGTTGTAAATACATTTCTGATGTTATGCATGATTTCTTTGAATTTTGTTTCATATTATTAACATAACTATTTTAAGTTGTTGTGCTTATTGAGTTGTTGGCATTATTTTTACATTCAGCTCTATGATCAGTATTTGCTATTTCTAATTTCCTCTAAAAGTAAAGTAAGCTTACTCTGTGGTAATGCAGAATTTAAAAACCACAGAAAGTTTCAGGATTTTTGTCAACAGTGACACAAATTTCTAGATTCTTATCTTGACAGACATAGCTAACAGCTTTCAGAAACAAGTGAGGGAGGGGAAGTACGGCTTAAACTGCAGAGAAGATCAAAAGAACAGAGTGAAAACTGCTCTTACTTGAAACAGCGTTCAGGCTAAAGGTGGATTTATTCCTTGGTGCGATGGGTGGGGGACCAGGTAAGGAGTTGGAAGTTGTGGAAGAAGGAGGTCCTGGTGAGACAGAAAGACGGCGATCCCCAGCCATCTGGTTGAGAACTTGACTTTTTGGTCTCTGAGGCCGCAGGGGGCTGATCTGTCAGGTCAAGGGTGGAGAAAAATGAAAGATTAAGTCTTTACTGAGCGCTGAAACTGAAAAACCAAATCCATTCTAGTCAATAAAACGGCACTTAAAGCACATTTTCCTGGACTCTGATGAAATATCACTGCAGAAATGTGGCTTCACATCTCCTCTGGCGTTGTTGTGACATTCCTCACACATATTAAAACAACTATTTGTATTCCTAGAGGAAAAACCAATTTAGATAAATGTGCTTGTCGGGTTGGAGGGTGTTATTTGTGGTTACTAACAAACAATTATCTGCATGCGTGAGCGCGTTTTCCCGACGTTATTGTGGCTCGAATTTGAATATGAAAAGAAATGTCCTTGGGGCTACTCTGCACTGCAGGCGACATTAACAAATAACTTCGTATTTGGTGAAATTCGAACACCCGGCCATGAAGGAGACACTGGGAAATGCAGCATGTAATTTTGTATGCAAACAGCATGAACTATATTGATGATTGCGTTAAATATCAGTTCCAATAAAGCAACTATACAAACATTTATCAATGGTCTGTTCTTGACCATTTAGGCTTAAAATGGCTACATTATCTTCTCTTAGCTCTGTGCTGTTAGCCTGGTAGTATCCCCTCTGGACATAAAGAGTACCTTCACACCTCTTTGCTGTAATGGACAGAGAAGGGTGAGGTGAAATGTGAACAGAGGAGATAGAAAGGGTAGAAAAAAAGACAAATACAGCTAAGAATCCATTTTTTTAACTGTACATTTATCATAAAGGGGGAAAGGATGACTAAGTAAGCCTCGGAAAGGTAAAAGAAAAAGTCATAAATTATAGAATAATAAAAAACTCAGAGAAAATATACATAAGAAAACATAATGAACACTACCGTCTCTGAGAGTATGACAGCTTCAGGTAGCTGCAGTTGAATCTCTGCTGTCTTGAGTTCTTTATCAAAACTCTCTTGGTGCTTGCTGTTCCTCTTCTCCTTCTTCCTCTCTTTGCGGTCCCTTTCTGGTTCGTCCCGGTCCAATTTGTCCTGAGACTTTGTATGCAGCTTCTTTGGTAGAAGGGGCTCCAAGGCAAAGCTGAAGGAAAGAAAATGATCATACAGATTGTGAACGAGAATGACTGAATGTTGTATTCTGTTAGCATACACCCAGGACAGGTGAGTAAATTAGAATATCAACAAAACTCCTCAAGAAGTGATGAGCTCACAAAAACACTAAAATCAGATGATCAGAAACAAATATATAAAAGAATTCATAGTATAAAAAATATTTTTAAAACAGAAATGTTCGTCTGATGAAAGGTACTGCACAGTGTTTGCACACAGAACATGGGTGGAGTTCCTTTTGCAAGAATAACTGCATCAGAGGGGTATACCACAGCAGTGGTATTAAGAAAGGCCAGATTGCTTTTACTGTGCCCCCATGGCATCTGCCACACTTTTTTCTTCTACTCAATTTTCCACTAATATGCTTGGATACAGCTGTATGGAACAGCCAGCTTCAGGAGAGACCTTTTGTTTCTTAACCCTTTAACTGTCACGAGGACACCACTGTCCTCAAACAGCCACTGGATAATATGTGACCATTTTTAGGGGTGACAATTAAGAGGTTTTATCCTGTGTGGAGGCGATCACTGACCGTCTGCTGGACAAAGGACTTTTTTTTTTGGCTTTGTATTATGTTATGACAAACTGCAGTTTGGGCTTCCAAAGTGCAGTAAAATATATCTGTAAACACATTTCACCAAGTGTAATCAATCTACAAATGAGCTTCTCTTTTTGAGTTTAATTGCTGCACCTGTTTATAATGAACATTCAGTACTATCAACAAAATACAGAAGTTGAACAAACCTAAAAAAAATTGCACTGGTACAATGCAAGGTGGTTGTTAGATCTAACAACCAACCATTATCTGCTAAACAAATAAATGTCAAATTTAATGATAATGTATGTCAGCGAACAATGGATTACCCATCAGATCCAGGCCTGGACGGGGAGTTATCAGAGGAGATAGAGGTAACTGAAGCGACGGACAGCGGCCTCTGGGAGGAGGGCATGGTGAAGGAGCGCACCATGGAGGGAGGACGAGGGCCGCGTCGTTCGTCACCTGACGGCTAGCGCCGCAGAGGAGAAAACAAATGTTTTGAAATTACTTGAGTTCTTAGACCTGTTGCAGTCAAATCACTTGTCTACATGGTTAATCTCACACAGGCTGCACTTACTGTCAAAACATTCAACATGAGTTCAACTGGAGCTAGTAGAAGTTGGCTCTGAATTACAAAAAAAAAATACTACTGCTTTGAAGAAAAATAGAAAAGCAAAATTTACTTCCACTGTTGAAATAATTTGCCATTGATTATCAGGGTTATAAAATCTCCAGAATTTACTGTACATGATTAGGGGGGTAAGAAGGGATTCATGATCTTTCAATTAATTTGCATCAGTTAAGTTATTTTTATTTATTTTAAGAGATTAACAAAAAAAAAATCTACTTGTTTACAAAGATATTTTTAAAGAGGGACATCTTAATGTTCATGTCCCCTTTACTGTTGGAGTCCTAAAGTCAGACATCATTGTTTTACCACAGTTAACACCGGTAAGCTAGGTAGGTAGCTAATTTGCAAGTACAGCTAGCTTAGCAACTTGTCAGTAAAGTAATACAGAAGTTTCTACATTGAGCTAATTAGTACCTACTAAGCAAACTATTATTTATGAAAATATATATTTTTTTATTATGGTGAGATATCTTGTCTCAAATAACTTAAGAAATCATAGAGAGTGTAGCTAATTAGATATCTAATTAGCTACATAGCTAACTTGCAAGTCATGTTTAATATAGTTGGTTCATCAAACAAACTAAAAATTTAACGGTTTATTTCTTTTTCAACAGCAGCAACATCATCGCCCAAAGGCAGGGGACAGTAAAAACTTTTGAGGCATTCTTAATTTAATCTGAAACTTGTGGGCAGAATAATTAAACCCACAGCTTTTAAAAGACTTTCATGAGACAGTCGCATATGTAACAGAGTGGCCTTAATATCAATTTCTGGGAAGTGATGGCTTTTTTCTCATTTGAAAGGTTGCTACCCTTTCCTTTTAACGTAGGGAGAAACTCTTTACCTCTGGCAGGATAGAAGGAAATGCTTGGCCAAGCTACAATTAGACCCGTAAAAAAGAAGAAGAAGAAGTGGGAAGAGGTCCCACAGCAGCAACCTGCTGCAGACAGCTGACATCAGCAAATAACAAAAAAAGGCATAGGTGGGATATAAAACTCTTTACTGAAAAGGAAAATCTAAATGATGTGCTTGTCAAGTTTTGTGATTAAAATTTTACCAGTTGGTGTAAAATACCATCACAGACTGGTTGCTTTGTCTTAAAATTGTTAGACTGCTTCATGATATCACTGCAAAATCCCTATTTGATTCACAGTCCAGACTATATATTTTATAGTGTTTTGACATCTGGACTTTAATGTGGATTTCTGTAAAACTTTTTTTGTGGAAAAATCTCAGCAAAACTTTAGTTTTATTCTATTTACCACGTGTTAAAAGATCTGGAAGAGGAATCTGTATCCATGAAGATTCTTTCAACATGCCTTGATCTTTGTCACCCCATTCTCCCGTTCATGATTCATCGTACATTTTCAGAAAACAAAAAACTCAACTGCAGCCAGTTCTTTCAAAGCAGAAACCAGAGTGTGCAGAATTAGGTTTGATATCGTTCTGCTGAATTAACCTTGGACATGCACAGAAAAACTATTGGCTTGACAGCAACTTGTTTCTTTTCTTTCTTTTTTCTTTTTTTTTTTACATCAAATAAATAGCCAGGCTGATAGCAATCACAATGAGGTTATTGAAGCAACCTTGCATCGAAGCAACCTTGCATCGATAACCTCATTGTGGTTTTTGCTTGCTGAAAAAATAAAAGCAAGCAAGTGAATTCAACTGTGTGCCATTATGTGTCCATCATCAGGCTTGTCTACCAAGACAAACTGTTTCAAAGAATTCTCACTGCTTCATATTAAAATTGGCTGTAAAAAAGTATCTGCTCCTTGAAGATGTCTTGAGAGGTTTTTGCTTTTATTGAAACTCCAAAATGTATAAGTTGAAGGTTGAAGGTCATACAAAAACAGGTTATTGTTACACCAGTTTATCCTGCCTACTTTAATGCTGAATGCACTCTGGATTTAATCAAATCAATCACGCAATTAGGATGCCATCTTAAAATATCATTTTTGTAGAGCAAATCTGTCCTGGCACTTGCAGGCAATCACCTTCTCAATATGCTAAGGCTGAAATGGCAAAGATAGGAGATGTAAAAAAAAATATCCAAGCTAATTTTAATATCAGACAAAGATATCTTAATTTAATAAGGATTTAATTTTTATAGGTAAAAAATTTTGATCCAAGCCAAAGTAATTGTCCTTAAACCTAATAGTTGGTTGTTACACCTTTGATGGCAAGAACTGCTGTCAAGTGTTCAACTGAAACACACTGGATTTCTTTTAAACTTTTATTTAAAAATAATATTAAAACAATCAGAATAAGAAAAATATGTTTTTTTTTAAACAAATAGCCTGTTTAAAGAACATCTCAACCAGTCTGGACTTTGACTAGGCCTCATAAAAACATTCTATTTGTAATTTTTTAACCTGTCTGTCTTGCTGCATACCTGAAGTGGGCTTGAGCTATGAATTCACAAACTGAGTTCATGTCAAATGCACATATTGGGGTCGAGTTTGCTAGGCCCACCTCTATTACAAGACAGATAAAATGCCTGTGTTGCTCTGAAAACTCATTTGCTTTGCTGGGGAATCACTGGTTTTAGGCTTCACTTGTGGTAGAATAAAGTCACTTCTTGCATCACATTTTGCTCAAGTTTACAAGCTATAACCTGCTCAGTTTGAACTACTTTAACCTTTTCCTGCTTTGACTTTTAAGACTTTCCAACATGAACTTTAAAACTTTTTCAATATTTTCTAACAGTTGACATGAAAGGAGCGAAAACTAGCACGCCGAGCAGCAAATTGTTATTCATGAAAGGAAAGAAATCAAGGACAGAATAAAAAAGGTCTTACCAGACTCCTAACACCATACTGTTTCTCCACCTTCTCTCGCAGCTGTTTGAAGCAAGCCTCCATGCGATCGTGAAAGGGCCTCAGTGCCTCGGTAACCTTCTCACCATGAATGCGAACACCTTCAGCAAGATGTGGGATCTGGAGAAGAGAAAACAACAACATGATTATCCTTCAACATTAAATGTTACAAACATAAGAAACATGTTCTATGTAGACAATTCATTCATGAGAGGAACTCATTGTTGTCTTTCTAAACGATTTTCATTCTTTGCCTTGTAAATAAGCCCAGCACTGGTAGAGTACAGCTAGACTTGTTGCTATGACAATCTATATTTGTTACAAAAGATCACCTTCTTACCAAACATGCAGTAGATTGCGAAACTAGTAACAAACCTTGAACTTTTTTCTCTTTTGTCATTTTACAAATAACTAACTTTGATTAGTTTATTAGCGTTTGTGATAGACCAACTCTTAGTAGTTCATAAATGTGAGTTGGAAGGCTAATGCTACATCTTCTCTAAAATATTTTACAAATGAACATCTGAAAACTGAAGCGTTTCATTGTATTCAGGCCCATCTACTCCGACATGCTTTTAACATCTCACAGAATGTTAGTACGATATAACTACGAACTGACCAAGACATGGCCATCCATGTAAACGGACATGACAGAAGAAAGCAATTTTTGACAGAAAGCCATTAGAAATTCCTTTTGGTCAACATGTACAACAGTGTGTACAGGCAAACCAACACTGCTCATCACATCACTGCACATCACCCTGCATCATAATGCAGGGATGCTCCTCTTCAGCAAGGACAGTGAAGATGGTTTATCCAAGAAGAAAACCTGCAAAAGTTGTGAGGAACTCCAGGAGTTCAATGACTTTAAATATTTAACCAGACTCAAGTCTGAAAAGACCTGCTACTGTAATTACAGTGAAGAGTTTTTGTCAGTATTGACTCGTAAGGACTGGATATAAATGCATATATCATTTTTAGAAACCATGCATTGCTTTTCTTTGAATTTACAACTACACACTGTTTTAAATAAGTAAACTTTAAGTAAAATAAATGAAAGTTTGTGACTGTGAAGTAAAAAAACATGAAAGAGTTCAAGGGATATTAATATTTTTACAAGACACGAGATATTCTCATTGCCTAATCAGTGAATGTACCCCAGCTTGATATCTTTAACAAAAGACATTGCCAGTGAACTTCAGCAGAAGCTGTTGCCATGGCACACAACTCCCCCCTTGCTGCCAGAGATCACCTCCTTACAACACGTACATGAGAAGAATAGCAAATGCAAAAGTTTAGACAGACTACATCTACAGGCATGTACAAGATGCGATGGATGTTTACTTCTCCGCCTCTGACGCAAACAATGACGCAGTGCAGCCCTTCAACTTCACTGCTGCCTCTCAGAATGTGGGAAGCCAGTGAGAAACAAAACCTTAGCATGGAGCGGCAGCATTGCAGGTAAAAAGGGGAGCGAAGGAGAGCCTGAAACTGCTGAAAACTGGTAATTAGGAAACCCCCGGTGGCACAGTCAGTGTCAGCAAGCTTTGCTGACTAAATCTAGAGAGAGGAGGAAGCAGCATTCCTCTGCTGCTGAGTAGCATATGAGTAATTCTTTTTGCTTGGCTGGGTAAAATGAGACGTATTGTCACAAATAAGAAGAAAAAAACCCCCCTCATACTTAAAATTCCTCCTACGACAAGAATCTGATTTAAACAGTCTCTAAACTTTAAATAGCTTATCACAGTCTGTAGCTGAAGAGTACATCTTGTACACCATCTTCTATGGTGAAGAAATTCATTTGAACTGGCAGCAAATGGAAGAAGTACTCAGTGTGTGAAGCATCAGCAAAGTAGGACAGTACAGACTAAGCTCAGTGTACGTCTTAAGCTGAGAATCCCTGGGGTCAGATCTTTGTTCTGAGGGCAAACTGCCCTTTCACAGCAGACGATGGAAGGAACTGGCTCCACTCTGCTGGAAAACGGCACCTTTATAGTTTTGTGACGCAACGTTTTGTAACAATACCAGAGACTTTTCCAATCCAGGGTTTTAGTGTATTTTAGCATTTAGCCAGATACCTTTATTTGAACTCATGGTAAAGAATCACAATTGCAAACCTTTATCAAACCAGTTTGTGATGCAGAACACAAACAGGGTTTTCAGATAATCCTGAAAACCCAGGATTACATATCCTTATGTAGATTTTTAAACCTGAATCAAAAAGCGTTTAATTGTCAACCACACTTGCACAAGCCAGGGACTTTTCTTGCTCACTGTCACTACCACTACTTGCATCTATTCAACAATACTGCGATCAGTCAACAATACTGTGGTCAAAGCCACACATCAGAAAAATCAATCCACAGGTACAAAATGGTTTTGTCAAGATGATAACTCACCATTTTTTGTCATACAGACCAATTCTTACCTGCATGATTTTAAATGATCTACTCAGATGTAAGGAAATGTAGTTATATGACGACAAATAAGTAATACATATCATCAGGCAGTTTTGTTTTGTTATATTTTATGAATGTTCAATTTTAAAGACATTTCTATCTCCACAATTCATGGAAATATCAAACTAAAATAAAAAATCAATTGATTTGGGGGCTAGCGATTGAGAGGAAGCCATTATTCCTCACTTTCTGGCATTTAATTACCATCCTTGCAGTCTTTGCCCATTTCCAGTCCGATTACTGTAAAAAAGGATGAATACCAACATGAAAAACAAACATAAAGCTCATTTACCATGTCTTTATTATACTTGTATAAGATAGTGTGTTTACACCTAGGAAAGTGAAGTAGAAAGGCTCAAAATGAGAACAGAAATTGGCGACAAGTACACTGCATTTAATGTAAAGCTAAAGTTGGTAAATTGTTTATGAGGTAGACAGATTGTGGGAAAAAGCTCCATTTATACCTAAATGCTTTTCTTCATATTGCTTTATGATTGTTATGGAGACTTGGTGACCCCGAAATGCCACTGCACTGCTTTTCTGTAACAGGGAGCTTTGGAGATTTTGAACCTCTGCGAGGTTCAAGATCTGATCTTTATGTAGCCTTGTGGAGAACAGAAAAGGTACTCTGTGCCACCTCATATATATGCACCATGGAAACAATAGTACCCATATTAATGGGTTACTAATTAGAATTTCAGAAAAAAGGTTAACTAAAAAAAAACACACATAAAAAAGGTAAAAACTATTTCTTATATTTCCTTCAACTACATTCTGATGAGTTTTCCCTACAGTTTTGGAAAAAAATATTTCCTGTGCAAATGAAAAACTGGAACTTTTTTTGAAGTTGTGAACCGTGTTAGAGGTGTAATCTAACACAGTGTTTAAGAAAGAGACAATCAAACATGGTGGTGATATTAATGTGAACATCTGGGGGCGATTTGCTTCTGGACCAGGACAACATGCTGTAATTGATGGAACCATGAAAAGGGCTCTCCAGTAATAGCAGGGCGGAAATCTCCAGAAGTAGATCGTCTCATGTCTGACCTTCAGCTCAAGTCAAGAACACCATCCAGTCTGGAGTTAAATCCGATGGAGATACTGTGTCATGGTCTGGAACAGGCCGTTCATGCTGGGAAAACTTAGAATGATTCTGAATTCAGTTAAAGCAATAAAGAGTGGGTGAATATTTCTCAACATATATAAAATCCTCATTGTAAATCATCACAAACGCTTAATGGTATTTGCTGCAACCACGTAGTTAGGGTTAAGACAGTTATTAGGTTTAGAGACAATTGCTCTTTCACATAAGGTCAGATTGGTTTGGATACTTAAGGCCTTTTACATTTATTCAGGTTAACTTTTCATATCAAAGCTTGAAGCAGATTTTCATTGTAAAGTTGGTAAATTAATACATATATATATATATATATATATATATATACATATATATAATCAGGACTTCTTTTTTCCACCTATGTAACATGCTGCACTAATCATCTTGTGATAGGAACCATTCAGCGCAGGTATCACAGTCACTGAAAGCCAATGAGCATAGCTGTGCTGCGCTCCACTAAACCAAAGCTAGGCGCAGGAAGATAAATGAGACAAGGCAACACACACTGTGCACAGATTTCCCCTGATATTGTGCACCTTCATCATCATCACTGCTGGGGCATTTTGAAGACAATAAAGGAGAGGAGCCTGAGACAGAAAAAGGTGAAGGAAAGGAAACTGCAGTGAAGGGGGTATAAGTTAGAGGTGAGAGAAAGAATGGGGAGAAGAGGCAGAAGGACGAAGTGTTGTGAGACGAAAACGCAATGACAGGAGAGAAGAAAAAAAAAACAGTGAGTGAAAGCTGAGGCAAGATTCACGTCTCCCAGGATACCCACATCTTTTTATAGACCTCAAAATGATTGAGCGCGACTGAGAGGTGGCATGGCAACGGAGTTCTGCTTGGTGGTTGTACGCTGATAAACTCTTTGTGTACGACACTGAGGCTCAGGGCCAAGACACACAGGCATGTTTACTTTAATTAAACATAAAAAACTCCAGTCCACATGTCAACAGCCATTGGAAAAAGGAAGCTTCCATGACTTGCAAAGTAGTCATGGGGAAATCTTAAATTTTTTGTGTACTTTTTGAAATTATTTTTATGTTTGAGTTTGTTTTCATGGGGAAAAAAACTATGCACAATCCACATAGAGCCAAGATTAGGTGTATCCAAAGGTATTTTGTTTAGGCTGTGTGTCCACATGGATCCACAGTTTTGGGAGACCAGAAACAAGTTTTCGGCTAAGAAATGTTGTGCTTTCAGAGATGGCAATTTGCATTCCTTGGTTATAACAAGTACTTATTTGAGCTGTTGTTGGCCTGCTATCATTTTGTCCCAGCATACCTGTTATCCTCTGAATTCAACAAGTCACTGTTGATCCACAGAACTGATACTGGTTGGATTATTTTCCCTTATTTGGAATGATATCTATCAACCTGAGAGACATCTGTGAATAAAAATCCCAGGAGAGCAGTTTCTAAAACACCCAAACCATCCTCTCTGCCACATAAAACCACGCCATATTTAAAGTAACCTAAATCAGCTTTCTCCATTCTAATCCACAAGTTGTCTTTACTTGTGGATACCTCAATTGTGGACAAGCAAACATCACGTCAGCAGCTCAGTGCATTTAGTTCTTAAAGTCGTTGGTGGGTGTAGTGTACCAACCTAGACCTACAGAATCTTAAAGGATGACTTGAGGGCGAAGTGTAATTTCTATAAGCATTGGATGGTTTGTTCTTGTAGTGAATATGTCAAGGCAGCAATTTCTGAAAGACTGGTAAAGTGTTGTAAAGCTTTTAATTACTGACTTAGTGCAGAATGACAAACTTCAAATGGCTGTCCAAATCTTCGAAGATTTATGGGCAGCAACAAATGCTGCTGGTTTAAGGTGCTTGTTAGAACTCATAACCAGTGAACCATCAAATCATCTGCCTTTATTGAAGTGGTCACGTCTGCTGATGGTCAGTTATCAAGTTCATCTGAATAGCAACAATTGTGTGTGTGTTGTATGCACTTTAAACACAATAAAAAGGACCAAGAATGGACAGAAGTTTTCTCATCACTTTATGTGACATCAGATATCTTTCATGAAGCAAAGGAAAATGTAAAAATCTTTAAGCAGTAGAGAAATCATGCTGCGCTTTTAAAACCAAGCTATTGTTAACTATTCCTGCTTGTCAGAAGACAAAAAGTTAACAATAGCTTTTGCACCATAATGTATGGTGTCTTTTGCACCACACATTATTTGATAAAAGAACAAATTAGACACTGATAAAAAGAACTTGGGTTGAGAGAGCGGTAAACAATCATTTCATTGGGGGAAAAGCCCAAACATATAAAATTAATCATGCAAGTATTAAGATCTCAGAATAACATTTCCACTACAATAAAATGAGAGAAAACTGTCAAGGAGGACACAAACTTTAGTATTCTTTTTTGTTAAAGTTTGGAAAATACTTACAGGTGGTAAAACCTGTGGTAGACAGTCACTGTATCTCGTAAGAAAAAGACTACAGACAGCTTGTTAACAAGGTCAGACAGGCTGAGGCTGCCGAATGTTTTCTGGCCAGCACAAGACAGCGATGAGCTTCACAGACTGTAAAGGCTGCTGGAAAGAGTTGAACTCAAGGTTAAAATATTTTTTAAGTTACCAATTTTATTACCAGGATTTTTTTTTAAGCAGTCAACAAAAGCTAACCTCCACTCTCCCAACCAATCACTACAACTGCTTTCATACAACACAAAAGGATATGTAGGTGATTTATATTATCTTATTTTAACAGCCTACTAGCCAAATATAAACATTTTAACTTCAATTTTATATTTTTAAATCTATATAAATTAGTTATTGTAATTTAATTTGTTTTATATTTTTTTCAATTAATTGGAATCCTGAAAAAAGTTTGATGTATTTTCTTACTTTGGCCAGCAAAATGAAGCAAATGATCAAAGTATATTTTCTTTAGACTAGTACACAGACAACATGCATAAATAGGGTAAAATAAGAAAAACACAATATTTTTTTTAATGGGAACTTGAAAGGCTATCATTTATACTTCCTTTTATCTGTCACATACTATAAATTATGTTCCTGTGTCTGGTCTTTGGTTCAAAGATTCGAATAATGAGATGGTTCAGGCTGCTTTAAACAGGTTCTATTCTCTTCTGCTGTCATCTGTTGGGGCAGTAGCAGCAGAATTAGTGACTTTAAAAAGCTCAACAACTTGAAACAGAAGGCAGGTTCTGCTCGGGGGACTGCTCTGGAACCTCTGGAGATGATTGTACAAAGAAGGAGACTTCATAAAATGAGGAACATGACAACCTCACTACGAGATCCTTTCAGTCTACAACAATCGCAGTCTACAGCAAATACTTAAACTTAGATATGTATTGGCATACAAGATTTTTTTTACTCAAGTCATATCTAATGTGCATATATTATTTTCTTTATTTATTTTTTTTAAAATAATCAATACTAATTAATTTTAAACTTTTGATTTATTCTTAAATCCAGAATGTTTTAGTCAGTGTATCATAAAAGAATTCTGCTTTCTTAAAGACTAATAAAGAATTAAGAGTATGCTCTGAAAGTTTTCTCTTTTTTTCTTTCCTATTTTAAAATGAAATTTCTTAATCTGGCTGTTCAGAATGGGACACTTTTGGCTTACAGTCAAAGTCCTCTTTTGTCATTATTACAGGATTCTCAATAGGTGTGAGAAATAAAACCCTAGTCACATGACATTAGAAATGTTCAAGCAGACAAATCTCAAACTCACCCAATTAACATAAATGAATTAGAGCCGCTAAAAAAATATAGCCGGTAGACTGTGATGACAAAAAGACAAACAAAACCTGAAACATGGCAGAAAATGTTTCTGCAAGGATTGCTTCATATCTTAATTTTCTTAGCATACTGTCCAAATGGAAGTATTTATCAGTTATATTTTTGTACGAGATAAGATTCATATTATATTAGTTCATCACACTGCAAATAATTATATTTGTCCAGCGCAATATTGTGCAAAACTGTTAAATGCTGTTCTACATTTAATGATATGCGTCAGAAGACTGAACTGAATTAACAGCCACACATCACTGTATTCAGTAAAAAATGATTTAAATCATGGAATCCCTCTCTTCGTTTGCATAATTACATACAACAGATCTTGTGGTAATTATTTTTCTAACTTATAGATTGCCTGGTCCAGATTTATAAAGAACATTTTTAAGCCAAACACATGAATGACAATGTGAGCACGTTACTTTCCCCCAAAAAGGTTAAATAGCATGTTATGCACCAAACTTTGCTGCTTTACAGGTTACAGATTGGATTTATGTTTGAAGATTTGATGCATAGTAAATAAATAATGCTTCAGTAGTTTGAAAACTGTCCTTGGAACCTCCAATGGAGTGAGAGCAACCAGGTGCTTAATCTACTTGGTAGAGGTTGACGTAAAGTGTTGGGACACAAAACTTTTGGGCAAAGAATACACTGATGGATATGTAGATGAGGATATAAAAGCAAGCCGGAAAGCTACATCTGCAGAGCCTCTGAACAAGGAGAGTATACCTAGAAATTAGCATAAAGGGTTTCTTTAAACGTGGCATAGTATAGCTGGGTGTTGTGACAGTTTACCGAAAGCGATGACAAAGAAGTAGAAGGAAAAATGTAAATAAGTTCTGAAGAATATTCATAACTACTTATAGATCTTGGTTGTGTATCTCTACACACTAGGGACATATATTTCTCAAAATGCTTTCAGGGAGCCTGGGGGTACAACCCCCCCCAATCAGTTCATGAAGAACAACATACCAACATTAGCAGCTGACAAGTAAGAAGGGAATGTCACTGCTGTTTAATATCAGCAGACTCTGTGCCAAACTGATCCCTGTCACTCCGTCCCTGTTTGCTTCACCACACAGCCTTCTGATCAACAGCCTGGTGAGCTGAGACGCTGCATGCTCGCTTAGAGCTGGGCTGAGATGACATATTAAGACCTTTCATGACGGCCAAAAGGTCCACGCAGCTACTGGTGAGTCAGGCAGACTAATAAGCACCCAGGCTAGCTTTTATGAGATGAAGGCACCAAAAGCTGGAGTAAAAGCCCCTGTCAAAAGAAAGCATTCTGGAAAAAACAACTGTTACAGTTCAGATAGGGACCTGCTTTTGTGTCTGTGAATCGACAGTTGATGCTCGGATGTTAGTTATGTTTGTAATTTACTGCTTACTTTCATTACTGTGCATGACAAACATTTCATTTAAAAGTTGTTAGCTTTAGCCAGTCATTTTGACATCCACTCTTTATGAACACCAGCAAAACACCCAGTGCCTTTTCACAGCTTTTCCCAGAACTTAATTCACCGGTTTCTAAACCCTCATTTCTTATCTAATTACTAGATGAGCACAATGCCAATGTCATACGGATGCTTCTCTCTGTGTTCACTTCCTCCTTCATTTAGACAGTTTCAAAAAGACAAGATAAACAAGTATGCTGGTGAAGAAAACAGGGCAGCTCATACTGTTTAACAGGGTTCCAAGACATTTTTCCTGTAAAAACATGACAGCTTTTCAGACACAGCTTTAGCATTATTTTATAAAGCAAAAATCAGAAACTTGACTATATCTTTATGGCTGATGTTAAATACTGAACTTGCCAAAACCTCAAGACAACGGAAAAGGATGGCTAGCTGACAGGACACTAACTGATATCACAGTCTTCCAGGTGGGTGACACAGCAGGCAGATGGATGGATAATTTACAGTCATGTTTTGGCTGAATACACATGTGTGGGAGGAATCCACATGTGCAGAATACACACATGTGGTGGGAAGATGCAAACGCCATGTAGAAAGACACCAGGTCCGGGTTCTAAGTCAAAACCTTCTTGCTGCAAGGCAACAGTGCTGCCTACTGTACAATTGTGCATCCCCAAGTATGGATGGTTAGATGGAGAATAAATCTTTTCTAAATTAAAAAAGACAGCCAGAACTTTGCTCCTGTATTTCATAGCAGTATGCTGTATTTCACTGATACATCAAAGACAGCGAGAAGAGAAAGAGGCTAACAAAAATGATTTTTAATACCAGGTTTTCACCTGATTTAAGGCTAAAAAATTAACCCTGCCTGATGAAGACTTTGAAGTTTTGACATCTGAGCAGAGTACAGGAAACAAAGTCAAAGAAAGTTATTCAAAACAAAGTAAGCATGCCTTTTCTTCAAAATTAATATCTAAAAAATACTCTGGAATGGTAAAATCTATTTCCAGACTGAAATTCACACATTTAATGAACTTTGATTTGTACACTTTGCACAAATGATAAAATAGAGACTTTTGCAATTTCTAGATTATCCAAAGCTACTTTGTAAACTTTAACTAGTTTGGGGATTTCCTCTATTTTCCCAAGTTTAAGTAAAAATGGAAAACTCCACAAAAATGGTAAACAGTCATTATAAGAAAAAGTTTTACAACTAGTAAGCTGCATAAAGTAAATAAAAAAAATCAAAAGGACATGGAGCTTCAAAGACATCAGTGCAGAAAGAGTGAAGCAGACATGGGTATTTCTGTATGAATCATACTTTCCTGTGAAGAAAAAAAAGGGTTTATCACCATAAAATAGAACATCTTCTCAAGAGTTTCATTCCTACCAGAGATGTGAAGTCTAAAGCTGACCTATTTTCCAGGAACTACGACAGGAACAGCGATCGAAAATATAATTATTTCCCCCTGCAGCCAACAATAGGAAGCAACAGACATTCCTCTTGTACATGTGCTTAATTCCTGGGTGAACCATAAACCAGGAAACTATGATTTCCTGAATATTAAAGTGACCCACAGTTTAGAGCTTAACAGCGAAGCAAAAGCAATAAAAGATGCAAAACAAAGCATGTAGGGCAGCATTTTCAATCCCAAGTTGTTGCAGATAAAAAGGCAACCAAGAGAGTATTAAACCACGATTTAGCACAGATGAGCTGCTGAGTTTCATTGTAAAATGTTTTAAAGTGTGTTTTCTTAAAAAGCTCGGTTTTGGTCATAAGTGTACATACACTCATCATGCATATTGATGTCATGAGTTTGAGATTTTGAGCTGTTTATTAAACAATGTTTTGATTATACACCCAAACTTTACATGGTTTTTAGAAAAACCCCAATCCAAACAAACACCATCACCGATGTCCCTTAGCAAGTTTCAGAAAAAGCACCAACTCTTCTTTTAGATCCGAGTCATTCCAGAGATTTGAGAAAGCTTGATCAAGTAAGAAGTGCACATGATTAACCACATGCTTATCCAGAACTGCAGTAACAACTGCTAACGCAATTAATTCTTCTGGAAAAGGTCTTGTGTTATACCTAGAGTTAGATCTAAACTTCTTAGGGAGGCATCTTTTTTCTATTCTATCCCTCATCTGTGGAAAACCTTCCTATAAACCTGAGGGGAGTTATTTAACAATCTTAGAAAGAATTTCGAATTAGCAAATTAACTATTTGACTGTATCGTTACTTGTTTTTTTTTACTTTTTATCCAAAACATTTTGATCTTGTAGTACAGCCACCAAAACGAGATGATCTGATGATCTATTTTAGTTTACTTACTTTGGTCATGTCCAATGACTGTTATGTGTGTCATGTCTGTCTGGAAAGTGTTCTAAGTTTGATTGATTGATAAAAAAAATATCAATCACATTCACTTCTAATTTAAACCTTGTGGATTAGAGCATTTCTAATTAACTGTGTAACTTATTGGTGAAGTTGCATGGTGTATAATCATTCAGTTCTGATAAAAGTTCAGTTGAAATAAGCCAGTTAGAGCCAAAATAAATAAATAAATAAATTCATGCCCATACGTAAACTTCTGAGTGGAGGTTTACAACCAGGAAATGGAATGGTGAGACCTTTCAGACATTTCATCCGCCTCCAAACATTTTCTGAAAGTTTGCATCATCACATTTCTTTGCCATTATCTTATATAAAGTGGTTAACACAATTTACCTTTCTCATTTCAGTCACAGCCATCAGACATTCCAAACAAAGCACTTACCAGCTTTTTAGAAATTAAATTTTCACTTGTGAGCTTCCAATTTGCCTCCACTTGTAATAAAAGCACTTCAGCAAGGTTTTAGACATAAAAGCATTTATGCTTCCCAATAATAGCAGAGGGTTTTCTCATAGAAAAACACACAATGTGATACATGCAAAGGCTTTGGGTGTTCAACCAAGGCCGCTCAATCTCTGAAGAGATATTTATAAAAATAAAACAGAGACCTACTAGAGCAGGGGTGTCAAACTCCAGTCCTCAAGGGTTGGTGACCTGCAGTTTTTAGATGTGCCAAAGATACAAAACACTGGAATAAAATGGCTTAATTACCTCCTTCTTGTGTAGATAAGTTCTCCAGAGCTTTGCAAATGACCTAATTATTCTATTCAGGTGTGGTGCAGCAGAGGCACAGCTAAAGGTTGCAGGACAGTGGCCCTCCAGGACTGGAGTTTGAGACCTGTGTACTACAGACATTTGAGTGCCTGGGAAACAGTGTAGATACTTCTTAAACAGATTAGTGTAAATTAAAGCTTAATTATGATAAAAAGACCAAGGGTCATTGGACGTGCATCATCACGGCTTTCCTGCTCCTCACCTACGTTTTGCTGCCTGTAGGCCAGGTAGTCCTCTGCTCAGTACAGGTGACACCGTGATAATAAACACAGAATGAATCATCTTTTCAAAGTAAACTACTTGTGACAAGGCGATCATGGCTGTTTTTCTTGAACTATGACATCCAAGAGAAAACACTGAAGCAAACAAAAGGAAGAAAACAACAGAGAGTGTCTCTGACAGCTTTAGTCTCACCTGCCAGGCTATGAGGTCTTTCAGTTTTTCTATCTTCTCATGGTCCTCTGGGTGCTCCTGCATGTACTTGTCATTAAAGAAGGCCTGAGAAAGAGGAAGAGAAACTTTGTTAAGAAGGAAAGGTTCAGAGGGAGGCTGAGATGTCTGAAAGTTTATGATGTATATAGAAACAGAGGGGAATAAAATCTGACTAGACAAGGAAAGCACTACTAAAATAAAAATAAAGTAAATTTAATCTAGATTTCAGTCTGTTCTCCACCAACTGCAATATTTCACGGAAATAAAAGAGTGACCAGAGGGCAAGGAATTCCCATCACTCTGCTTTAGACTCAGACAATGACTTTCATGAGACCAGTATAAATCTATCACAGGTAAGGATGAGCACCGGGGAACAAATAAGTTATCTGTAAGTTTTTCTATCAAAAGTAACTCAAAAAGAATGACTGACTGTCACACAGGTCACTAGGTGGACTCCATAGGAAATGAGATTTTAAAAACCAAAAAAAGTTAAGTTATTTCAAGGAAAGTAACAATCTTCAAAGATAGTAATTGTAGGAGAATAACAATAATGAGGATTTTCACAAGTGCTAAAAAATGAGAAAATTGAAAACAAGAAAGATTTGAACACATGTAAGGTGGTTTTTCCACCAAACTGGCTCCAGTGCTTAACCAGAACTAGTACTTACTTTGCACCAATTTGTTGCTGAATCTGAGGCAAAGAGAACTGCTTTCATCAGCGCTTAAGGAGGCATTAACGTTAAATCCCAACACAGTCTAGCAGCTTAAACAACAAAGATCCAACTACCCAAATTGTTCTGAGAACTCGTAAGAGAAAACACGGAATGTTAACCTTTGTCTTGTGGTTTAAAGTTTTCTACGGTCTAAAATTAAGTTTCTAATTCCTTTGGAAAATAATTTATGAGAGATACTAGCTGCTTGCCTCTAGTACCCTCTAATGTTCGATATGCCCTGATCTTTGTAAATGCCCCATAAATTCAATTCCTAAAGAAATATGCAAAGTTTTACTCTTAAAAATCCCTCCAAAATGAGGATTCATATGACAATAATGCAAATGCTGTATTGACTCAAAACCACTTAAATTTTGTAAAATTACTTTAATTGAAAAAAAATTCTCTTGATATTCTCAGCTTATTTATTTATTTATTATGCTGTTTGGCAAGGCCCCTCTTGAAAAAGAGATTGTATATCTCAACAAAGTATTTACCTTATCAACAAATGGTTATTATTCAAGTAATAGGCATTTACACTTGAGTTAGGCAGTTATATTTGAAAATATAAAACAATACTAAACAGTTTTAGAGTCACGATGTGATGACAAGTGTGTACAGTGTCATGGTACCAATCCAATAAAAAATAAAACTGAATAAAAAATACAAATATGGTCTTAATGTTTAACATTGTGAAAATAGTAAGGTAACAAACTTCAAAACTGACCAAAAGCTGCAGCATCTCAAATGTTCAGGTTAGCTTAATGCAAATGTTTTATAACTTTTAGTTTGCTCACTGTAAGAAAAATAAAAAACCTCACTGTGCGTCTATGATAAGGAGCTGGATTAATCCTGGAAAAAAAAAAAAAACTCACTGTCTCTAAAATCATGTGATTGATTTAAATTTCAAATGAATTTAGATAAAAGCTGTTTATGACTCCACTTATAAAAACTATTGGTTTTTTGGAATAACCAGCTTTTCCTTATAAATCTTGCTTAAGTAGTGTTGGTAAATCTGTGCTGCTTATAATGATAAGGAATCCCAAAGGTCTTCTGGACCAGTAAGTTAAATAAAAATAATCCACGACACAGAATAAGGAAAAATAATGTCTGTAGATGACAACAAAATAAGAGAACAGAAAATAAAAATGCTAGCCACCTTCTCATAGTTAGCAAAACCTCCCATGACAGCAGGGTCCACAATTCCATTCAACAACATGGAGAGAGGATTGATGGGAAGGTTGGGATCACTGAGATGCCTTTGCACCATGCTGCTGATCTTCTCATTGGCCAGCTGCATCGTTTCCAAGGCATTCTCCAGAGGGCTGATCTCCTCCTATGCAGCAGAGCACGTAAGCAGGGATATCAGGAATGATAAGCACATATTTATCCGTTTTGGATTATATACAGATCTAAACAATTTACTGTTACTCTGTGTACAGAAAATGTGACAGGTATCAGCATAAATCAAGTTATTCATTCAGAGTACAGAAACAAATTCTGTTTTATTGCGCTCATAAATTATTTCATAAATATTGATAGTGCTGAAAAAACAGTTGAGCTACCGTGGTTGTAAAATCTAACCACGGTAGCTGGTTGGTTACTTGTGTGCAAATAAAGCAGTAAATATTCTGAATATTCCAAAAAAAGGAATATTTAGAATTTGCTTTCACGATGTGAAAGCAAATTCCACCTAAAATATATGTAGCGCCATGTAAGACCAATCCTAGTAAACTAAAAATAAACACCTCCCTCTAAGTAAGGGTTTAGAGGACAGATGAGGGGCTTGTTGAACAAATGTCAGATTTAGACCCCAGCCAAGGCAAGCAAAGACAAATCTCCAATCTGCGCTGTTATGTCTCAGGTCACCAAGAAGTGTCAGATGGAGGGATTAGGCCTGGTGAATCTCAGCCTCGTCATTAAGCTTTAAATAGAAGAGTCTGACCTTGGGGACCTGGCCTATCCCCGGCTCATATGGGGGGCAAGCTGCTACTTACAGCAAGTTTCAGGCCAGCCTGAAGGAGGGGATGTCTGCTCTGAGTCATTCTGACAATGGATGAAGAGTGACATCTCGACACACGGTTCATACATGTTTCTCATTTGTGGAGACAAGACTCGAATTTCTAGATGGATTTAGCTGCAGTCAGTTTTTCAATATAAGAACCACCGGATCAAAGCCATCAGGTTTGGGAACTTAAACAAACACTGAAAAAAAAGAGAACACATCTCCAGTTTAAATAAACTGCTTTATTTGCACACAAGTAATTAAATGAAGCTTATCCAACTTACTTTAGCTAAATTTGTTTAACTTTATAAAAATAAATAGCTACCAGAAGAAAATTAGAGATGAAAAGAAACCTACTTATACTGAGTGTGTCTGTTTCTATGGCAGGCACTAACAACAGAGGCAATAATAAAAGGGTAATTGATAGCAGAATACTTCTGCCAGGCTAATCAAACTAAGTAGTGGCTTTGCATTGGGACAAAGTAAGGAGATAAAAAAAAATAATAGATACAGTGGGTGTCTTTGCTCCAAGTGACACAGCGACCTCCTCTCCAAATTATGTTGATGAACTAATTTCTCCACTCTCCAGACAACAGCTAAGCCGGAAATCTGGGACACGCAAGCAGCATTTCAAATCATGGAAATGGAGTGAAACGAGCTAAATTTCAAAGCGTCTCTACGTGATTCAGCCACGGATTCCAGTCTGACCTTATTACCAAAGGATTCCCAACACAGCAATCCAGGTAATTCTACAGAAAATCAACAGTGACAGAAGGTCTGAACTGTCCTCCAGCAGCATTTGTGCAGCGTGGCCGTTTTCAGTGAAAACAGGAGGGCTTGGCAAATCAATGTGCGTAAAGAGAAAGCATGCCTTGTTGTAAAGTTCGAAGAGTAGCGTGCCGGTGTCCAGGCGCTTGTCTATACTGCTTATGTAGATTAATCATATCAGTTGCCTTCAAGTGGACCCTTATCTGATTAGGAGGCCCGCTCGACACGAAGGCTCCTTCATACTTACCGTGGAGACTGATTTGACTTCAAACCAGCGCAGGATGCCAGGAAGTTTATATGCGGTCGTGTACGTGGTCCTCTCAAGCCACATGTTCTGTTGAAAACAGAATGACAAGAGTAATTTCAGATGAAAATGAACTTGCCACTGCTTTTGTATCAAAATATCTGTCTCTATAACATTTGAAGCAGAAAAATTTGCAACTTTTTAAAAGATTGCACTTATTTAGGACAGAAGACACATTACAAAAACTTAGATCAAAGTTTAAGTTGTGTCAAGCAGTAGGTATAATGTTACACAAAAACTGCTGAAATTCCCTCCCAGTAAGATTTGAAGATATATTTCATCGCTTTAGCTGGATCCTGATCTCTACAAAATAAAATGTATAAAACCAAAAGCGATTCAGATGGCTTCACTTAGAAGGATTTTTCAGAGGTGCCACTAATTGTGACAGCAGTAATTTCTATTATGAAATAATAAATACTATAGAACAATCACTTTTATTCTATTTAATTTCGACTAAAAACATTTACTCAAATTGAAGGTTGATTTTATTAGTTTCTCGGCATCACATTATCCTAATGTAATAAAAGTCAGTAAAGGTGGAGGGATCTCTGTGCCTGTGTTGAAAGTTGGTATGTAAAGCTATTTAAGATTTAACTATCCAATGGAGGTGTTCTGCAGTTTCAACTGCTTGCGTCATCATTCTGTAGTTGATTTTAACATTGTGACTCCATTTTATAAATACAATACATGCTCAGCAGGACACAAATCTATTCGGAAGGTTTTCCAAATGTGAATCATGCATGTGTATCTTGATTCACTTAAGTATAACAATTGGAAATAAAAATAAAAATAAACCTGCTGATGACTGTAAATTGTTGTTTTTCAGCTTTATGAGCCCTGACATGTAATAAGCTGGTTGAAAAGTCAAATGTCCAATTTTCATTTGAACAGTAAACATCTCTCTTCCCAAAACACAGAGGATTTGGAAATGGCTTGTGGAAATCTCGGATTTCAGGTAATAATAGCAATTAAAATTGTTTTAATTACCAATTTAAGACACTGAAGGCTATAATTACTTTAGCGCATATACAAAATAGTGACAGCTTACAATATAATGGCCACTCTAAAAGATATGAAAATTATCTTGGAGAGAAATTGGCAATCAGCAATCAAATTCTGACTGCTTACGCTTTAATCACCACCATCCAAATAATAAAACCTTCAAGGTGGTTTTGCTATGCCTGGTAATCTTATTTGTCAAACAACAAACAGAACAAATGAAGGTTAAATAAAGAAATGCTAAAAAGTACCGCAAATTCATTGTCGGGGTCCTTTTCTCCCTTCCTCACCGGCCTGGAATACTGGAATTTATGGACTTCATTTACTGTGTAGAAGCTGGAGAGAGAGAAAATCTGAGCCTCAGTAAATTAAAACTGTTACTGGCAATCTATAGCTTGATTGGTACAGGTTGATTGCTTTGCTTCAGGTCAAACACAGTACAAACCCACTCTAGGCTAGGCCTGCCAGACAGTATGGCATTAGCAAACTTGATTTACCTCCATCAGAAGGGGCTTGCCTTACCAACATAGGACATAAACGCCTCACAAACATCACTGGGAGGCTATAAAGCTAGTCTGGCTTGTCAGACATGCAGATAAGCTGCAGGCATGAAACTAAGGCTTGCGACAAGCAGGGATGAACTTTGCCTGATCAGGTTAATAGACTTTTCAGTCTGAAAAAAAAAAACAGGATTCCACAGCAGAGGTTGGAAAAGCTGACTGGATCTTCCTCCCTTGTGGAAATTAACACAGAACTTATGTCCGTAAACAGGTAAATCTGAATAAATTAGAGCATTATTTAAAGGTAAGTTAATTTCACTCAGCCAATCAAAAAAAAAAAAAAAAAAAAGTTTGTATACTACATAAATTTATGGAATCTATATACCTCAAGTTCTTTTTTCTGTTAATTCAAATAATGTGGATGGAAAATTAAAGCCCACATGTTTTTTTGCAGAGGGCTTAATGTAAAGATATGAATAGTAAGTTGAGTGGAAGAAAAAAGTGCAGTATTAAAAATAGGTATACAGGTACCTTTAGGGCTTCCTTAACACTTTTGCAGTCGATAGTCCGGTCACCTCTCTGACACAACCCAAATTTGCAATAATATGTCATATCAATCTGCAGGAGTTAAATTTTTTTATTTAATTATTAAAATAATTGTTAAATGATACTATAATTTATTGAGATTTACCTGTAAATACAGTACATGTTGGTTATAACAAAAACAAATAGATTTGCTGATACTATAAAGTCATTTTAAGTAAAGGAAGAAGGACGTACCATAGAAAATGTATGAAATGTCTTTTAGCGAAGTTAATTCTTATAAAGGACACCCATTTTAAACCCCAACATTCGTGGATTAGACAAAAAACACCAGCATTAACAAAAATGGCTTCTGATCTAATAAAACAGATTAATGTTGCAGATTTAAATAAGTTTGTGACCCAAATTACGACATTTACAGGTCATTAGCTGGCAGACTGGCTAAAGATGATGGAGTAGCTTGGTCCGGCAAAGCAAGGTCAAAAACGGGCTGCGCTCTGCCTGCGGCTTTGACCCTTCAGTTCAAACAGCTCGGTCTCATTGCTATGCACCGCTGATCTCTTTACTGAACGAGAAAATAAATGAGAGAAAACAGAGAGAAAGCACAGAGAGGCAAGTGGTAAAAGAACAGGGAGAGCCAGAGACGTAGAGGCCAAATTGGCATAAAAAAAGCAAACGGGCAGTCGGTGTGGAACATTTCTCTGTCTGTGTCTAAACATGACTGTCTAATCTAGGCCATTAACAGAGTCACATGTTCCATCAGACAGAGTGAGCAAACAAGCCAACTGGCTGCTGAAAGCCCACTGCTGCAGGGCGATGATAAGATCAGTGCCCAGGTAAATTTGCCTAAAGGTTTTTCCAAGTAAACGCCTTCTTTTAATCATGTCCACTGAAGCGTTGGGTGGTATATCAAAGTGAATTTGCACAGCTGAGCACAGCAGCGCTGGGCTGGCACATGGACGAGGGGGAGCGCGCGGGGCCCCCTTGTTTGCTGTGGCCCCGGTGCTTGACACAATGCTATTAACGATGGCAGAGAAACAATGTTGTACTTGGCACAGTGACTAATGGCAGATGGCTGGTGAAAGTTAATAGCCTCTAGAACAACAAGAAGGTCAACCAGTGTTTGTTCAACACAGACCCACATTAAAATCAAGATTTAATCACCTTCATACCGGCGCTTCTGTGCGCACAGCACAAAGCAAACCCAATTCTGCTAGCATGTCATCACAGGCTCTATGAACTGTTGGAGCGGCTGGGAAAAGTAAATTGGGCAACGGTGGATTGAAGAAAACGATGTGTGACTTTGACTTACACGCTCTGTTACTGTGAAGAAGTTTGCAGTGGCCAGCTTACCTGACAATTTGTTCAGACACTTGCTTGTTTTGAAACTTAGCCGGAAGGTTGAGAATGGGCTTCACTTTGAAACACTGAATGTCTGAACAGAAAAAGATTAAGGAAACCAGTAAAAATGCTTAACTAATATTGCTTCATTATGAATCAATATTATCTTTACTTTTCCAGACCCAGATTTCCTGTGTTATTTACATGTGCTTGGATGGTGTCAAGAAGTGCTGAGTAGGTAGAAAAGGGCCATCAGAGGCAGAAAGTCAACTCACAAAATCTGTATTTTCTACATTCTACTTTCGTTTTTCATAAATAGAAAAAACATTCTTGTGTACTTTGTAAATATGTTTGTTAAGTACATATACATGATCAAATATTTACAAGTAAAATTATGTTAAGGTGATGCTTAATTTTGTAATTTCTTGTCCCTTATCTTCTTCATGTATGCAGAAACGGAAATATTACTCTGTTTATCTTATTAACCTAAAATCTAAAACCTCCTGTCTTATGTGGTCCAAAAGGTTCAGGTTTATTTCTTCATGATCCAAGAATTAGATTTCTCAGGTTTTACTGAACAACTTTAATTTTATCTGAATAAACTAAGGCAGAGATGAAAGTCCAAGCATAGTTTCCATCTCTAAGACCTTCTGCTGCCCATCTGTAATTCAGTAAGACTTTGGGAAATCATGCTGAGGATACATTGTCCAGGGGAGCTTTTTGTGTCCTCGCTGGGCGGTGTGGTGGTCTTCATCTTTTCTGCGTTGGGAAACTGTGTGAGCAGCCGTGCTTCAAAATCCTCTCTGCGCTCGTACTCCTTCCCACGGTACATGAACATTTTGTTCTGAAGAAAAAGGAGGAAACCAGTGAGACCTTGACTGTCCATAAGAAAACAGGCTGATTTGCACACATGTGTGCAGACAAAACCCACTTTATGAATATAAAAATGACAGGGCAGGGACAGCAAAGAGAATTTACAAGATCTGGTGGTTAAAAATTCATCTGAGGATAAAAGTCAAAACAGAAATTGAAATAACATCACCACTTGCCATGGTTCTGCAAGTGATCTTGGTCTGTTACCATAGTAAAGTTAAATGCATCAATATGAACTCTACATTAAACACACATAAAATGAGATATGTCTATTTGAATTCAAATTTTACTCAAACAAAAGCAGCCAAAGAAGCTGCCTTAAAAATAATCTGATTCTAACAGTCACTGAAAAAGCGCTTTTTCAGTGGCTATAAAAAGCGTTCACCCCCTTGGATGTTTTACCCTTTCTATTGCTTTAAAAATAAAATATGATCAAAAAAATGGAGACGTGCCTTTTGGCAAACTCTAGTCAAACCTAAATATAAGTTTTCTTCAACAGTGGCTTTCTCATTGCCACTCTCGCCAAACGCTTTGATTGGTGAAGAACTCTGGTGTCTGCAGAGTCTCTCCCATCTCAGCTGCTGAAGCCCGTAACTCCTTCACCTGGTGTCCTCTCTTTACAGACTGATCTAGGTGGATTTAAATATGGGCCATATTGCTTCCATTTCTTGATGATGGATTTAACTGATGTTCTAGGCATGTTCAGGGCCTTAGAGAATTTTTTTAGAGAGTGTTTTTTTAGTTTTATGCTATAAAGCACTTGAGACAAAGTCACTGCACTCAGTGGCTCTCCATTAAATAAAAATAAATAATAAAATAATACAAATAATAATAATTATTAAGTTAGGTCACTTTAAAGAGGGTGATCATGTATTCAATAACTTATTTTATGTTTCATATTTTTATTTGTGACAGATATATACGTTTTTTTTGGAAACTATTTTTGGCAAAAACATTTTTGTTCACCATGATTGATTTGTAAAAGCAATAAAAAGGGTAAAACATGCAAAACGGTGAATATTTTGTAGGTACTGTATCAGGACAGCTGTCGAAAGGCCCTCATCTCCTTTCGCTTGAAAGAAAAAAAAAAATCACTGCATCTGTTTGAAACAAAATAACCTAATTTACTTCATCTATTAGTTTCATACAGACATTAAGCTATCAAATTTAAACACAGCTTGTATGTCTGCAGCTGGCTATACAAAACACCATATGTTTTCCTGTGCAATGTGACATTTAATTGTTTTTTTTTTTTGCTCATTAGCTGAAGGATGTCACAGTATCTGATCAAATCTAATGGAATACATTATTTCACAAGAAAAAATGTTGATGTTGCACAGTTAAAATGCTGAGTAGAAGTATCCCTTTATCTTATTTGCAGTTTACATTAATCTTGCATATCTCAATGTGTTTAGTTGTGAAATGTTATGAAATGCTGCAATTCATAGTTTTAAAATTTGCACAGATAAAACCTTAAAGTTATACCATGCATGTGTGTTCTGTACTCCACTAAGGGTAAATAGAGCAAAAGAACTACCCTAAACATTTAGCCAGACGTACAAAAAATGGTTTAGGTCAGTGATTATCAATGTACTAGGATGACCAAGTCAAAGTCCACATCTAAATCACAGAAAAACAGTTGACGGAAGTTGGCAGATGAAATAAATTTTAAAGAGTGTTACTTCAGAGGAGATCATTCCAGATCAGAACTTGCCAATTTAACTATTTATATTTGGGAGTATAAATGGTCAACTGTGGTCCAAGTTTCTTTAAAGAAAGTGTCAAATACCCCTTTTGTTTTGCGCTTGGAAGGAGTTTACTACCCAACAGAGAACTAATTATTTTTTTGAGTGTTTGTGCAACCCTAGTACATGTGAGCCATGTCACCTTATAAAAAAAGACCACTACCCATGTTTGTTTTGTGTTAAGATTTATAAGTCAACAATTGAAAAACTGTTTTGTTACTAATATATTCCTTTAAATTTCAATCAAATTTTGGGGAAACCTTTAACTTTAATTAAAGTTTTGAGTAAATGAGCTAAAGGATTGCACTTTGGGTATGACAAATGTAATATTTGCTTTCATCCATGTTAGCTTATTACTGCACATAAGTGCACACAAAGAGAGCTCTGCTCCTATGTTTAGCACACATCTCAATTCCCCGATTAATTAGATGTATTGTAGGCGTGATATTTGATCTGGGCCATTTACAAAATGTGCTGTGATTGACAAATTGACAGAAGAGGATTGGGTTCAACAGTCATCCTTCCCATCAGCCTAGCAAAACTCTGCTGTAGTTTGTTCACTAATTCACCTGAATCTTTAATATCCAAACAGACTCCAATTCACGTAGAAAACAACATTAATATAAAAACAGAGGTTCACAATGAATTTATTGCATATACTTTTTTCTGTAGATGATGGATGGATGGATGGACAAATGGATGGATAAATGAACAGTGAGATGGATAAAGGTTAGACGGACAGATGAAAGGATCGCTTGGTTAGCTATTTTCTTCTCACACTAATTCAGACCTAGAAAATACTTAAAATCACATTCTAGCGTTTTCCAGAAAGCAAACATCTTTTATGTTGATTCAAAAGATGAAACAAATGGTTCTTTTAAAGAACACATATTTCACTCGAAATGCAGAAATACTGGTTTGGGTGCTTTAACTTAACCTGGTTAGAGAAACTGCACACCATGTTACAGAATCAACTGTTTCTTCACAGGGATACCAGGAGATCAATGGTCTAATCGCATGTAATGCTTCAGTGCAAATTATTAGGTCTAAAACAGTTTGTCATTAATAAATACCCTAGTGTCTTACTAAATAACATGTTATAGATCATAAGAAGCTAAATTATGTACTCTTGCATGAAATCAATTTTGTAGGGAGGCTTGGAAACAAAATATCTTTAAAAGAAAATTGACTCTTTTTTCCCCCAGAAAGCTGTTTTTTTCCCCAGGGTCACAATGATGCTACAAGACAAAATGAAACACAGAGAGGAAAAGGAGAAAGCCTCAAAACTATAATTACTATAATTACCAAATCTCAACTGAATACTTCTTTGTGTGCTTTCAAGAAAGTCTTTTTGGATCATTTTTAAAATGCTGCACAAAAAAGATACAACATTTAAAGCTGCTTATCAACAGCAATGCGAGAAATACTAAGATAAATGTAAAAAACAGTGTTGCATCTGACAGGATAACTACTTATGCCCAACAACGTAAATCATGTACTACCTTTGAGCTTTTTACATTTTACCACAATTAAAGCAGAAAACCAGATGTATTCTATATGCATATAGTAACTGTAGTGGGAACATTTCATACATGGTTTTCTTTTATAAAAAAAGGATTTGAAGAATTTACTGTATTTCCATTGGTTTTCAGGCAATTTGAACTTAAGACCCCTAAATGAAATCCACCGCAACCAACTCCATTCAGAAGTGAGCTAATTAGTAATCAGAGTTCACCTGCATGTGCTCGGATATCAGTAAATCACATCCATCAACTGAAAATGGACATGGGACGACACTCCCACATTTTGTGCAGTGGAGGTTCATGTTTCAACAAGAAAGCAATATACAGCCATAGCTGAATGATTTAAATCAATGTATTTCAAGTTTTGGAATCAATCAAAATCCAGACCAAAATCCAACTGAGAATCTGTACTAAGGCTTGAAAACCGATCTTTACAGAGGCTCTCAATTCAATCTGATTGAGATCAAGCAATTCTGTAAATAGGGTAAAAAAATTTCAGTCTCTATAAGCACAGAGCAATACAAAACATAACCCTAAAAGTGTTCAGTTTTAGTGAAAAGTGGTTTTATGTTTTACAATGTATGGCTAATTATGTAAGGCACAGAAAAACATGTTTTGTCTCGTAATGCCCAGGAAATGGCAAAATAGATAAGCCAACGAACAGTTCACACACGCTCCCTCAGGGGAAAGCAAGTCCGGTATTCATGTTGCCCTTGTTATTTGGGTAAGGTCAGTCCAATACGAAAAGAATAAAGAAGTCTCGTCCAACCCAAAAGGCTGTTTAAAGAGCCAGTTAGATTAGGCCAACATGGCTTGCCCTGTCTGTAATGGAGTTTGTGCCCCGGCAGATAAAAAGGGTTAGGAGGTCCATATGGTGATCGGCAGCAAAGCAAAAGTCCCAGCTCAGAGGTCTGTTGTTCATAATAGAATGAAAAGGGCATGATCGGGATCATCACTCTGAGAGCCATTTAGTGTGCTGCTTGAGTGATAAGCGACTGAAATCCTTCTAAACAAGAAAACAGCACCTTGGGTGACGTGCCAAATGACAGGCTAAAAAAAACACAAGAGCTCTTCCAAGAATACATTAAAGGCAAACAAATCTGCCTTTGTCAGCACTGCAGCTGCTTCTCCCTCTGACAAACAAAAAGCTCTGGCTTAAGATTAAACCCCCTCTCACAAAGCGATGCAAAAACAAATAAAAAAAGATGCAATTAATTTTATTTTAAACAAAGAGCTTTGAGGAAACAGGAATATATCTTTCATTAAATGGTAATGAAGTCTGATATGCACACAGCGACTCCACAGATGATGAATATCAAACGGCTACTTAATTTGTGGGAAGCTGTGATCTGTTTGGCCTGTGTCCAGTCAGGATATTTAGTACTGAAATACATCAGCCCAGGTTAAGAGGCCTCCTATTTTGTGTAAATGAATGAAGGAGGTCGGATCTATTGCATTGACCAACACTTCAATATTCATAATCGGTCACATTTTAGGAAGCTGGCACAGCTCTCTGTTTGGTGCCAGCATTTTTAAGACCATCTGCTGTTCAAATTGCATCCAGACATTTGGACGTTTTAACGGTGCAACCAGCTTGTAGAGGCTATTTTCATTGTGGCCAATTTTTTATGTGTACCTTCCTTTTATGCCTTTATCCAAAGGCAAAAAGGTATTTAATTCTCCCTCCACCTCACCTCAAAATTGTGCTAGTAAAATTTCACTCAGAATTTGGTTGGACTTGGAAGAGGATTTGAAGAGCTGCCTTAAAATATTTGGGCATGTTAACTAAAAGTTGATTGCGCTAACTCCAAAGCACTAAACATTTGCTCGGCACTATACCCAGCACCATATTTAGCAAAAGCCACTGTTGACAACTCCTCAGCAAGGAGGTCAAGCAGCTCAGATGCTTTATAATGCAAATTTATACTTATCCATTTAATAAAAGAGGGGTATGCATTCTTAAGCCCACCCATTAAAGCGAATCTTGTACTCAAGATTAAGAAGAAGTGTCAGTCGATGCAAATACTCACCCGCAGAAAGGACGGGAACCCCATTCCGTAGTAGCCCACAGCGAAGTAGTCCGGTTTGGGCCGTATGACCTTCACTATATTCTCATAGAACTGAGCTTGCTTCCGCTGTGGAGAAGTTTAACAACATAAGCATTTTAACATACATTAAAATGCTTAATAAAGCATTTTAAAGCCATTCCAGAGAGAAATTTGATGTTTTTTTTATTACCTCTGTCTTTCTTTGATTCTTGAATAAATATGCTTAAATATAAGATGCATCTGCTTGCTTATATTTCTCTTTTAAGCAGACATGCTGAAAAATCGGAATCCTGGCTACCACTGGGTAGATTAGCCATCATGATGAAATTTCTTTGTTTAAATTTGTTTTTTAGACACAGTCTTCCTCCCACTCTTTCCAGGTACATAAGTAGTTGATCTCCCCCCCTTACTAATCGCTTTAATTTTCCTCATTAAAAAATAGGCTTCATAATAGTCCAGCAGGTTCTGTCCTTATGCCTTTTTTCCATCTATAAGTGCAGCAGAGGAGTGACAGTGTACAAAGCGGAAATGCAGTTAAGAGACACATTAATCCTACTTACCAAGGATGCACTAAGCTGCTCAAAGTCAAACATTTCATTCTCATACTGTTCAGCCAGTTCTTTGCTCAACACAATAGCCTCCTCCCACATCTAGAAAGGACACAGACAGTCAAAAAATGAATTAATTTCAAAGATTAAAGCAATGATAGAGCGCTAACTTCCTGGTAGCAGAGTACCCTGAATTCACTGCTAGTCTCACGCAGGTCATAGTGTATAATACAAGCTTATCAGGATAAGATTATTTCACCGTTTTGGTAGACAGAAAAAATTCGGTGCCATCTTCTATTCAACACGACAAGTTGATATTTACATTACATTATACAAGTGATTATTATGGTTAATGTGGCTTATATTAATAAAATAGTTGTATCTGAATGTATTCTTAAAGAATCAAGATCCTGTCAAACTGCTGAGAATTCCTAAAGAGTGCCAATTAAATACCTCATAATATCAACAGTTATCTAATTGGTTTGTTTCCAAATTTCATTAAAGTAGTTTCTTCCTAACCAAAGTTTGACGAGTTACTGAGACGAATCCTAAGTCTGACATTACATTCAAAGCCTTAGAACTTCATTTTCAAGGAGATCAGTATATTCGCCTCCGATTCTTCTTGTAGCAAACAAACGTTCCTACAAAAGGGGACATTTTCCAACTCTCAAGTGGCTCCGATGGCATTAAAGCACAGCGCTGATGTGGTATTAAGGTAAAAAAGAAAAAGGACACGAAGCGAGGGAAGGGCTTTTAGAAAAGGTTATGCTATAAATGGGACAAAAAAGTAATAGTTGTGTAGTGTAATATGCCTCTTCATCCATCCACAAGAAATGGATTATTGTCAATCCATGCACCACAGAAACAGTGTCAGGGTTTCTAGAGCGCCTCTTACCTTGCCCTTATCGAAGTAATTAATAATCTCCTGATAGAGCTGGTCCTTAAGCTGTCCTTGAGTTGTGGCCTGGTAACCTTCCCTCTGAGTTAGGTGGGCCGCGCATTGCTCGTCTGACCACTGCAGGGAACAAATGAGCACTGGGGTCAATGCTGTGCAAAACAATGCGGGGTAAAAGTCAAACGGGTGACAAGAAATCAATCAATGACTTATAGCCAATGCAAATGAGGGATATTGATGTGTAATTCCCTTGAACACAGTCCTGCACAGAGCAAAATGAAGAGTTAAGATGTGGGCAGTGATGCATGCATCGATACCTATCGAACAGTTCAGAAAGAGAATCAGTGCAAAACGGTCCTGCAGCCATTGTGTAAGTTTAATTTGCAGTTACACAAGTTTTGACGGATGTTGGTTTGCTTTATTAGGGCACAATACATGTTCTACTTTTCTTTAGCTGTGTAGTGAATTTAAAGGAAGCTCAACAAACAAATGTCATTTGTTTTTGCATATGTGCTTGACACACGGTTTTAATATTTAAATTTGTCAGAAATTGAGCTCTAGTGTGCTTGCCTGCTGGAGGATAATGTGCTAAGTGAGCAAAGAAGCATCCCTTCGACTTGTTTGCATATGAACTCCGTATACAATAGAGTGGCGGAGTAATTGATTATACAACAGGGCGGGGTTTGATGCTATAGGCAGTGTCAAAGAGATAAAACAACACCAGGATAAGCATGATTATGTGCTTCTTTTTTTTTTAAAGCAGCATAAAGGATAATGTGATTTCTGACAGATGGAAGCTGCTTAGCACTGAGAAAATTTACAACCCTATATATTTGTCAGGACATGTTTACCACCAACCAGCAGGATTTTATTCTGAGAAGAACATGAAGGGTTTGATGACCACCTTGGTGGAAAAATGTGCCTTTGCACGCTGTTGCTGTGGTATAGAAAGAGGGACGCTTGGGCTCAGCCTATTGATTTCTTCACAGCTTGACTGCAGCATTCACATTGTAAAAAGGACCTTCACATTTATGCATTAATGGCAACTGACCCTGCATCGATACAGCTAAAAAGCAGACATTATTGAAAACACAGCAAAGTGCTAATAATTTAGTGGAGCAGTCATGAAGGATCCAATTTATTCTCCAATAATGGGGAGGTGCTGTATTTTAACTTCCTTTATATTATTTTCAAATTTATATAATTTGTAAATAAATTCAAACGTAAGCTGATATTTTGCCACATTTTAAGTGTTATTTACTAAAAAAACAAAAAAAAAAACTATTCTTTTTCTTTCACTTTACAGCTGCCTTGTGTTGGTATATCACACAAAAACCCCGTAAAATACACTGACATTTACTTTTGCAAGGCCCACCACAAGTCCGGGTGGCACTTTAAGAAATATTAAGTTGAAAAATAAAATCCAGACACATGTTCAGCCTCTAAAGCACAGCAGTAGAAATGTCTTCCTGCCATAATCAAGAAGACTCAGGTGCTAAAAGATCTGTAGATAAAAAGAAATAAAATCAACTTCTGCAAGCCCGACAGTGATGAAAATGGGATTCATTGACAACCTGCTCCCGCCTGACAGAACCACTACAAAGGCCCAAACAGCAGGACAGTTATGCAAATTCAGCTGAGAAGTAAGATAATACAATTTTGGATAAAAGGACTCCCTCCTAAATTTACTCCATACTAACTCCCAGCTGGGAATAGACTCTGCAGATTGGAAAAAAAAGTACATTTGGTTTGGTGACGTGGTGTTTTTTTTGGCACAGAGAGAGCTAGATTAGCAAAAAAAAGTCATGCTTGTAACAAATATGCACCATCAGGACTTATAAGAGTTGAGCGAATCTGGCTTTTACTCACTGATACTGATTTTCTCAGAGTGTTGACCTACAGATTCTCAACTGTAACATATAAGTATTCAGTTGTGGAAATTGCAGTTTTAAATCAACAATTAAATAAGGCAAATATAGACAAAAGACAAAAATATTATGTAGGTTACTCAGAAACATTAGATTATTAATTTACCCGTATATGCACAGGTTCTGTAATCTTTATCTGATTGTTAATAAACTCTCAGCTGGTCGAGCCTCAGATTCTTTCCGCCGAGGTTGCTCTATGTCACCGATTCTGTTCATAACCTGTGTGGACATAATTTCTAGCTGCTGTCAAGATGTTGAGGTGATCCTTTTTGATGACCTTAAGATCATGTCTGTACTTTTTGCAGATAATGCGATCCTGACAGACAGTGAACTCCAGCTTTTACTGGAGAGTTTGAAAGCCAAATGTGAAGCACCTGGGATGAAAATAAGAGTTTAGAAATCTGAGACTATGGTCTTGAATTGGATAAGGGTAGACTCCTTTCTCCAGGTTGGAGATAAAGTCATGTTCCAAATGGAGGAGTTCAATTATCTTGAGGACTTGTTCATGAATGAAGAAACCAAAGGTTGATAGTGAGGCATTTTAAGCAATGCAGGAATGTATCAGTTTTTTTCTGGTGAAAAGAAATATTAGACGAAAAACAGAGGTCTTGATTTACCAGTCAATCTAAGTTTCCACCCTCATCTAGGGTTATGAGCATTGGGTAGTGACCAAAAGAAAGAAATTGCGAACAAATACGGCTGAAGAGAGTTCTTCTTTCGCAATAGGGTAAGAAGCTCGGTCAACCAAAGGGACTCAGAGTAGAGTCACTGCTTCTCTACATCGAGAGGAGCCAGTTAAGATGGCTCGGGCATCTGGTTAAACAACCTCCTGTTGAGGTATTCTGGGCATGTCCCACCGGGAGGAAACTCAGGTCATGCTGGAGGGAATGTGTTTCTTGGCAGGTTTGAGAACGCCTTGGGAATCCCTGGGAAGAGACTGGGCAGATGGAAGACTGGGCCGCAGCCCAATCCCGGATTAAGACGACAATAATCCATGGATGGAACTAAATGAAAAGTGCCTGAAAGAATATTATGTCATGATGTGTTTACAGGGTCAAAAAAGGGCAATGATGAATTCGGGAAGCAGAGAAATATTATCAGATGTTTCATTTTTTGACCTACTGATCAAGGAAAAATTTGCTGATTTCAATCATCTAGATTAACTGGTGCAGCTGCAATTATAATATTGAACTGAAGCTCTGCAGGGGAGCGGTTTATTTTACTTCCTATTCTATCTGGGATGAAAGACCAGATTTCACCGCGGTGAGAAAGCCTCTCCTCTGCCTCCTCAGCAGCCATCTCATCCCGTGGTTCAATTAAAATGATCTGAGCCGTTTCAAATCTGTGCATAATCTAATTCAGAGAATTATATTAGTATCTTGCCTGAGGTTAAAAGCAACTCACCCAGCAACAGCTGAGCAGTGTAAATATTTTGCTTCTACGTTCAGTCTTTAGTGTGGTTTGTGTACCTTGAGCAGTTTTGCGTGTAGCAATAGGGTGTAGGCAGCTTCTGTGTAGTTATCACACTCTCTGTGTAGGTCGCACAGCTTATAGAGGTACCTGGCAAGATGCAGAAATGACTTAGTGGTTGTATATCAGCAAAGACAGGAGACTGAATCATAATACTTATAAGATCTGACAACTTTTCCTATCTAAAATACACTCAACAAGCAAACTGAAAACATAATAGGAATAAACATTAAAAAACTGTTGTCGTAACTCTGAATTCAAACAGCAACTATGAATGACAACACTAGATTTGGATCTTACCTGATGTACATCTCCTCTCTGTCTATCTCCTTATAAAAGTTCTACAAGAAAAAGCACAAATAAAAAACAGATGCAGACATTAGATCAAGTTCTAAAGGAGTTTAAAAATCTGTAAATCATAACTTAAATTGATAAAATCTATCCTCGAAATAAATAATATATATTTTAGTGTGTGGCTCAATATATTTGAAACAGTTTTGACTATATGAACATTATAATTGTATTATTTATTGAAGTAAAGCAATGATTGCTGTATGCTTTTTGTAAAGGTAACTGTTGCTAGAACTGAACTTAATCATTTCAGCTCCTCTTATCGCAATCTGACTGCTAGGAGGATGTGAGCGTAATTTCAAATGTATCCTTTCACAAACTGTGCTGACAGTATGAGTACATCGATATGAAGTCAGAGTATAAATCCTATGGAACATTATTTTGTTTTGCTACAAAGTAAACTTTTAAAGCGAGTAAGTCTCTTTACAGTGGTTGCATCTAATCATTGTCCACAAGGTTATGTGTTAATGATGAAGTCATAAAAGGTCTCAGCAATCCTTTACTGGAGGGCCATGCATGTGTTTTGTGGATCTTACTAGCACATTGACAGTGCAGCTCATGCGATTTTCCTTGTTCTCGTCATGCATGATGGTCCTGTAGTCCAGCAGCCTTTCCAGGAGTCGCACCACCAGAGTAACAAAGTTTTCTCCAGTCCTGGCCAGGTATTTGTGCTTCCTGCAATGCTCCAACAAACTGGTGGCAGGCAAGTAAGAAGGAAAAGAGAAAGAAACAAAAATTAACAAAATTTCTTTAACATTGAATTGTTAAAATTGTAAATTATTTTAGCCCCTACTATCTCAGAAACAGAATTTTTGCCCAACAAGGCAAAAATGCCTTGTTGGGCAAGGAAATCTGCACAGATTTCTGTGCAGAAATCAGGAGTCAGAAGAGAAAAGCTGAGCCGAGAAGTCGTGTGATTATCAGGAAACGGTGGTTATTTTGAGGAGTGCGATGTTGCAATTAGAGCGATCCAACTTGTGAGAGGCTCAGCCATAATCCTGCCCAATAATCAGCACTTACATTTTCTGAAAGAGAACTTTGTACTGCTCGTCTCCTCGGCCCCCTTCCACCTCGTGATCCAGCTTGGTGATGATCTCGTTCTCAAACTGCAATTAGACAGAGCAGACACAAATAATCACTGACGTTAATTTTTCCCAATTCATTAACAAACCCCTTCATCCTCAACTACTTTAAGTCTGAGCGGAGGAAGGTTACGAATTCTTTCTAAACCAGACCGTTCATCACTGCAGCAGGCTGTGATCTGATCATTAATGGCTAAAAATTCATTAGAGGACAGAACAAGGCTGAATCGTGAGACACATCGCTTTTTCCTTCTGCTCTGTTGTTGCTGAACCTGCTGACAGTGATGCATTGACTCCATTTCTCCAGCATTTGTATCAAAACTAGATTTTATTGCTTAAAAAGAAAACATTTTTACTGACTTCTTGATGTACTTGATCAAGTACAAAAACAGAGAAGAACGCAACTGAGCAAGGCATGACATAAACTCAGCTGTTTGTTTCAGTGGAGGATTTACAGCAGAGGAAAAAAAGACAGAAAGTCAGTAAAAAGGAAATGATACTGGCTCTGAGCCTAAAGGAGGCCGAGACAGAGAAGGAAAGAATGAGAGATTAGGGTTCAACTCCAATGAGCACCAATCGGAGTGGCACATTAGATAAAATAGCAAACTTTAGTCCAATCTCAGCAAAACAAAGAAATGGACAAAAGGATCTCAGAGGATTGTTGGTTAAACTCTTGCCATCTTTACAGAAATACAAAGACCAGAGGGGTCAAATTTGTGCACAGCAATTCGGTACAATTTTAAAGGGAAAGTAAGATGTTTACAGTGAGAATAACTGTTATAATAGGTTTGCGCTTTTAAGGTCTTGTTTGAACCATTTGTTTTTCAGGGTGGACTGACTGCACAGCATGCAGCTTCAATGTTTTTTAAAAACAAGATCTGGGAACAGAAGTAAAAAATTATTTGTGACTTTTCTCTCCTCCACAAAGACTTGACAATAGCAATGCAGGCTCAAAAATATAGACACACCACATTAATATGTAGTGAAATGCTCCCAAGAAAGCTGCACTGAAATTAAGCTTTTGTACAATTAAGCAATCCGAATGTTAGGGCACTGTTCAGTAGAAATCAGTTAAATTAAGAGTTGTTAAACACTGAGCCAGATGTAGGTCAAAACCTCCCTCCTGGCAACGCCAAAAGTGTGGTTTCCCTTTAGTTTAAGAAAATGTATCAAAATATTAGTTATGGAGTGTGTATATATTTAAGTCAATAACTGAGTTTCTGCAACTTAAACTTGTGCATGCAATTCTAATTTTTTTTTTAATTGAAGTTGTTTGTTGTATATTCAGTCCACACTGAGTAAAGAACACCTTTTAAAGCCATAAATTAATTGGATGTTCACACCCTGACACTGACACAGTGCATGTTCGGCCTCTCTCAGACGGTTGAGGCATATTTATGACAACAACTGGAACCAAGTGGATTTAGTGACTCAGAAAGGTTTAATTTCCACTGCAAAAAGGCATAATATTAAGTTTCACTCACCGTGGCTGCTGATAATTGTGACACAACAAAATGAGATTTGCAGAATTACAAATTGGCATTGGGCTATGAAACTCACCATCATATGGAGCGCTATGTGTGCCTCCCCGCTTTTCTATCTTATCTTTCATTCCAAACAACACCCTTTCATCTAGTTTACTGTATTTATTTAATATTTCAGAATGCGCACCCGTTGGAAGCCGCATGTGAAGTGAAACTCGCACTGCATCATGTCAAAGAAGATGGGGATGGTGGCCTTTCGCAGCTCGATCTCGGGAACAAGGGTCATCTCCAGAACTGGACCCACCATCTCAGGGATGAACTTTATCTTGTGGGGGCCTTAAAGATAAAACAAGTGGAAGAAAAAAAGGAATGTGTGAAATAGAATTTGTAGAATTTCATTTAGATGTGTACTGTATCATCTCAGATTAGCTGCAAAGAATGAAACTGTCTTTCTCCCCTTTTAGAAAATGTAAGTTGTAAATAACCTTTAAAATCATCAAAATACCTCTAGAGGATTATCCAGTCTAATCTTTTCAAATTAAAGGATCAGCTGGAGTTAGGCACAATGAACTGGATTCAACACCACCTCCCTTTACTACAGGAAAATTTAGACCCGACATCAACAGTGAGTCTTTCATCACATTATAGAGCTAATTAACACTTGACTGTATATATTTCACAAAAGATCTTTGCCTTCCGGATAGATACTATCTGCCAGAAGAGTGTGGAAGCGCTAACTGTGATCATATCAGCTGTAAACATCAGAGGTGTGACCTCAGGAGCAAAGTAAATGCAATAAATTTACCTAAATTGTACCACATGTCCCTGATTTCAAAGCCGATCTGTCGCCTCATGTCTTGGTACCTGAAACAAAAGGATGACAAAAAAAATAAAAATTAAGTTATCCATGCTGTCAAATAATGATACACCTATTGGGACCCCTAGAAAATATCCAAAAAATTTGTGATTTTTAAAAAATTAACATTTAATTACTGTATGTTAATGTGTCAATGTAGTGAAAACATTTTTGAAAATAAGAGTTTCCAGGACTCTAAGCTTGAGCTTTTTGGCAGCAAATACTCCGAGTGATTATGTGTGAAGCACCTAAAGCACAATGTTAAGTATTTTGATGAAGTAAAATGAAAGTCTGGTGGCTGGTCTTCAGTAGTTCCTTCAGCAAAATCATCAGAGGCAGTTTTGGATTTGGGAATTATTGATAACTTCCTGCGACATTGCACTTGTGCCCCCCATAAATTTTGTTTTGTTGTGAGTACCATTAAAAAAAACGAAAATAAATATGCAAATATAAAGATGTAGCTATGCTGCCATCCGATTTGCAGCATCTGACTTGGTGCTTTAGTAAGGTATAGTATACACAGAGTATAATGTGTCTTATACTACGTGTGAATATTGAAAAATGGTGCATTTTCAACAATATTTTGAAATTAGGACCACCCAGGTGGTTGTTATTGGGGAACAAATAAAGAAATTTGCTTTGGATCTGAATATGTAACTTCACCGCTTTTTCTATTTGTCACTACTGTAAAGTCTCTTATTCTTTTCTTGATTGTTTTTTTTTTTTATCTTTATGTGAATCTACATGTTTTTATTCACCTGCAACTGCAGGACAATAAAAAAAATATCTCTGATTTCTAGCATTCATAATATCTCTACTGTCTCACAGAACATAAATACAACATTTGCACAGCAATATTTCATGTATCAAGGTGTTTTTGTTTGGTTTCCTCTGGACAACTGAACAAATATTGGAAAACAAATGAGATTCATGGAATGAGATTAGTAATGAAATTGATTCAAAGTGCCTGGATGATGGTAAGATAACTCCTTTTGTTTTTCCAAGATCTTATCCGTTAGACAAACACAAAATGATGAGATATTTCTGCTTGAGCAAGTTCATGACACAGACACACTTGCTTTCAGTCAACTGGCTGTCAGTTACAATCTTCCCTCTGCTGTGGTTATGTAATTAAGGACCCAGAAAAACAACGGCTAGACGAGGAGCAGAGTTTGTTTGTGCAGTCCTTAACAGTTTTTTTTAGGTTGTTTGTGACATGAGGTCTCCTATAAAAGATTTCCAGAGAAATATAGAAGGATCACTCCCATCCGCCTTTTCCGTCTGGCTTTATTAAATTGAGCCCTTTTAAGCTGATCAGCTCGGTTATGCTTAGGTCATGAACCGATCTCCATGGACAGCTTGGTGCCTGTCTCCCATCTTCGAACACTGTCCCAGGTCATAGAGAGGACAAATGGTGAACAAAGGAGAGACTAACAAGAGTGGAAGGAAGAGGGAAGGGATAGGTGTAAAGTGAGGCCAGGTAAGGGAAAATAGATAACACCAGACTGAGTAACATTTTGCATTGGAACATTAAAAAAGTAAACGAAGACGTAACGACATAATATATTGTATGATTTTTGCGAATAAATCCATGGCACTTATGACTATTATTAAAGTTTTGTAACAATGGGAATACTATAAATTAGAGTTAACATATCAAAAAGTTAATTTTATTATCGATTCAAGTACAAGTTATTTCTGTAACAAAAAAAATGAGTTCAACCAAGGTTTGCACTTTAAAGAATAAAAAAAAATTCAAAAATTACTAAACAACAATAAAAACAGATATCAAACATACCACATGGGTAAAAATGAAAAGTAAAACTGAAAATAACATACGACATACAACTCACACTGTGTCGAAGCAAACAAGGAACAGATGTGTTTTTAGAGACTCAAAAAAATTATTTTACTTTCGTTTAAATGTTTTTCATATTTATATAAAAAAATAAATAAAATATATTTATATAAATATATAAATATACATATTTATATATTTATATGTACTTTCGTTTTTATATTATATTATGAAGACAAAAATGTCTTCATAACAAAGACATTTTTGTCCAAGTTAGTGTCAAGTTGTCATAACAAGGACATTTTGAATAATGTCAACTTTGTATTAAAAATGTCATTATTACCGAATGACACTTTATGACAACAGTCATACATATTCATGAAGACTTACTCATGTTCATGACAGGTGTTATGTCATGTTTATGACATTGTCATGCCAGTCTTATTCACGACCCGTCAAATAAAGTGTTACCCGAGGTTTTTAGTCTCACTCAAATGCTCTGACAGGAAACTGAAAGTACTATTGCTCTGAAAGAAAGAAAGCCTGTTGCTGAAAAGAGCTGAACTCCAGCTTAACACAGTTTTAAAAATGAGAAGGAGAATAAAAGCAACAGCCCTAAAGTGGAACTTTCAAATCATGTCTTTTAGTTTAACTAAGCTATTGAAGAACACTTACCCAGGTAGCACAGCATCTTGATAAAGTAATTAGATGTATTCTTATTGGTGGTGCACCACTGGGAATAACTACACTGAACTCAATATTTGTTTCCAATGCTGCTGTGTGGCTCAGCAGTTTGATAGAGATGTGCAAGAGAAAAGAAATAAGCTGCATAAATCTATCCGAACAGATGTGCTGCGTCTGCAGCTTATGTTCACTCAGTGATTGAGATACAAAAAACACATCGTGAAATTACAGATCACCAAGGGAAGCTGCAAAACTTCTTTATATTTAATAATTTTTTAGCTTGCTGAGGTCTAACAATTACATATTTTTAAGTTTCTTAGGAGTGTGAGAGTACACAACCATTTCTAATGAAAACAAACAAAAAGAAACAAATGCTTTATCTTCTGTAATGCCTCCCAACAAAATTCCAAACCTACAAATATATCAAATAAACTACAATGTTTAATTGTTATTCAAGTCAGATTAATTAGTTTAAACCAGATAATTGTAAATATCGGCTGAAGTTAAATTAGGCCATGCTTCTCCACCAGGTGCCCTCTGCAATGTCCTCCTATGCTCAGATTAAAGCCTGTCCAAGATGACTGAATCACACTGGTTGACTCTAGGACGTGGTGACCTCTTTATTTCGTCCTCCACAAAGCACACTGATGTTGTGATACCTTGTTACAATTCTACAGAGGAACAAGTGCAGCGTCTGCTGACCCACAACAAATATCAATTCCAAGCCTTTACCCCCATCACATAATGTGCCACTTCAGAGGATCCAGAGGACTTAGTGGCATTTTTAAACCCAAATGACTGGTGTGCCAATACCATAAGAAAGTAATGGCTTTTGACGTAAGTGATCAGTGCACTGAAAAATGTCTTTAAAAAGAAGCTGCATCACCTCTTTATAGCCTCATTGGGTTAGAGCTCTTCACAGCATTCTGCTGTCAAAGGGAGAAGTGTTGCAGAGTCCAGGGATTGATTGTGGGGAGAGTATTGGCAGAATTATAAAATACAGTATTAATGAATGCTGGCCTCTAAATGATTCTGTGGCTGCATGCATTATATATAACCATCCTTCAGTCTTTTTGCATCTCATTGTGTATGTGTAAAAAAATTCTCACAGCATGCTTGTGTGTGTGAGTGGCAGGAAGTAGGCTTGTTTCCCACATTAAGACGTGGGGATGACTGTGCACGAGGCACAGTTTTCTCATCTATGCCGAGACAGATGCAGCTCGCTTTTCCGTCACACTCTTGCAGACCCGGAGACAGCTGTGATTGTCGGCTGTCAGGACCTACAACGAGCGTCTGTCAGCGACGTGCGGAAATCTCTCGCTGAGGTTAAATAACAATATCACGTCTGCAGAGGGTCGTCACAGAGCAGGTCCCAGCAGGCTGTGCAGAGTAACGCAACTGGGTCATGAAGTAAAGCTCATGATTGAGAGGGACGGAAGGAGATTGAATGTGAAGGTATGAGGTGATGGAAAGAGAAGAGATGGAGAACAAAATATAGAGTGGCAGGCACAGTAAGAGAAATAGACAAAAAAAAAACATGTGTGACTGACAAGCAGGAGCTGGTAAAGACAACTTGGTTGAGATCAAAGCCTCAAGCAAAGATGAGTGAGACATTCACTAAACCTGACAATGTGATGCTCCCTCTCCTCATCACTCATTCAAGCAAATCATAACAATGACACGGCCGCACGCTCATTTGCTCAGCTGTATCAAAAAAAAACAAAACTCAGTAAAAGCATCAGCGCTTACATGTACAGTGGCTCTCAAATGTTTATAAGTTTCCGTCAAAATGTTAGGCTTTTATGAACTTTTAATCTTCTTTTATGGGAAACATTTCCATGTTGATCTAAATAAATTGGAATTCATTGCATACAATAATGTATGTAATAAATTCCATACATTAATTTTGGAATTCATTGCTGTATGAATTACACACAGTAATGAATTACATATGAATTACATACAGTAATGTCAGGCATTTTATAAATTTTGATCACTGCAGCTAACAGGTAATGAAAAAACAAAAATCATTATCATTTTAATGGTTGGACTAAAACTACTACAAATAGAAAGTTAAGATTTTGTCAATATGGATGAAATTAGGAGCAAATTCAACTGACTTGACAAATTTGAGACTAAGATGCATAAAACTACCAAGACATTTTGAAATGAAACCAATCCTATCATATGACATCATATTGCCATAATATCATATCATGACATCATGATTTCGCAGGTCTGCAAAATCTAATCTATGACGGTTTTCAAAGACAGAAATAAATAAATTCAACTAAAGCAAATCCACTTCAAATCACTTTGTGCTTTGCATTCGTCATCCAATACACTAAGCAGCTGAAACAGCTGAAAAGGGAAACTTTCCTTCCACTTTCCATTTATTTGTTCCTTTTTTGTTGGGACATCACATAAAATCTCAATAAAATACATGAATGTTTGTGGGAGTAGGGTGATAAATTGTGAAACAGTTAAAAGTGGGTGAATACATTTGCCCTGGAACGCATGGTCAATATCTAGCCAGAGGGGGTAATTTCTATTTTCTGGTGTAAGTTTATTAGTGCAAGTGATAAAACGCTGACCAACAAAGCAGCATCACTGTCAGGCACCAGCCAGTGTGACGTGTGATTCACTGACAAAAACTCCTCCAAATGAAGATGAGCACCAATATGCTCAACCTCTTCCCAAAAAGAATTTGTCCATCTGAATACATTATCAGACTGTCTGAAAAACACTAATATAGATAAATATGTCCGCTGCAGAAACAAAGAACGGAGAAGCACGAAGAGATGAGAAATGTCCTAACTTTAAACTTGAATTATTGTAAAAAATATTCACATTAGTTATTATATTTTAACATCTTGAACCTTGTCTGCAGGAATGGTACAGAACATTTCTGCATCAGAGACATTTAGGTACAGAATGTTCTCACAATAGACATTACAGCAGCAATGAGTCTGTTGTGGTATGATCAGAACAGGAAAAACAACCAGAACAGTTTCATGCAAGAAGCTGCAGTGTGTTTGATATCCTTGCAGGCTTTGATGTACTTGTCCTGGAGAGGAAATCTAAGCTGTAGTAGGTGAAATGAGGATGTCCTGAGGATTTAAGGGTGAGGCCATACTTACTTATGGAAGATCTTGGTTCTTTTGTCGCTCGAGAAGTTTTCCAGCTGCAGCGACTCCTGGGTGAGGAAGGCCACGGCCAAGTGGAAGTAGTTATTCCACAGCTAACCCAGATAAAGGCAGAAAGAGGTGGATAGGGAATAAGAGACCGTTTCACTCACAGCTCAAAGCCAGTTTTACAACAATGCTATTCAGCGCTAGACAGTGTGGGCAGGAGAGCTTTATGGTTTTATTAAATCAAAAGCTGCAGATGAGATGGTTACAGTTTGTTCCTGGGAAGCTGTCCCAGTGGATGCAGAGGTTGTTGATTTAGGTCAATGTCACCCACAGGATGTTTTCCATCAGGGAAGTCTGAAGCTTTAGTCATTCCTGTATGACTCTTCTTTGAATGTAAAATGTTTGAAATGAAGGTTCCTTATAAAGAATTTTATTGTGAGAATAAGGTTAAGTCAAATTTATTTGTATACATTTCAGCAACAAGGCAGTTCAAAGTGCTTTACACCATAAAAACATCTTTCAGTCACAAATTATGAAACAAGCAATGAATATTAAATTTTGTCAAATGTCATTAATAAAAACATCAAGCAAATACACATAAAATATGTTGATCAATATTCCACAAAGGCAAATCCTGGATTTAAAGGAACTCAGAGTTTCAGCTGTTTTGCAATTTTATTGGAAGTTCCAGATTTGAGGTGCAAACCTACAAACCTTAATGCTTCTTATCCATTTTTGGTTTTGGTTCTATGGATGGAAAGCCGACAAGATCCAAAAGACCTGAGTCCTAACTACAAATGTAGTTACGGTATGTAAAAGTTAAAACGGCTCTTACATCATATCAAGCCTGAAAATGATGGACAGATAGATGGTTAAGATGGATGTGCAATAAAGTCTGGAATTCCAAAACTTATTTTCTTTCTGCATAGTTTTCCAGATCTAGAAAGAACTTTAAATTCCACACTTTTCCAGACTGGATAGGATCTCTGGAGGAAAACACTTGTTTCTGTCCTAATAAACTGAGATTTCACATTTTTCTTTAAACCACAAAGACAGCTTTAAGTGCTGTGAGTCACACTAAAACAAACCTACATTAATCAGTCCATAAAGGCTTTGAAATCTCTGAGGGGTTTAGTTGTTGACAACATTCTTTCATGCGTCAGATATTGAAATGAAAAAAAGAAAAGCTGTTGCTTTTTTCAAAGGGGAGCAGGTAAAATATTCAGGACATAAAAATTGCAGGCTATTACAACGTAATTGATGTTTTCCATCACTCTCTCTCTCTCTCTTTGCAATTTTCATGGCGCTTCAAATGTCACATCTAGAGTTGACATGACAAAAAAAGTTTTGTGGAGCTGATGCAAAGTAACTTAAACTGAGGGAGAGATTATAAAAATCAGTGCAATGCTTACCTGTAGCTCAAAGTTGGCTTGATCCAGAAATTTCTTGCTCAACACATCTGCGTACTGGCTAATAGCCCGAAGGAAAACCCTGGAAACACAAGAGAGGAGTGTTGTTTATAAGAATGCTTCCTTTCCATCAGCCTTGGACAATATGAGAAAACAGACAGCGGCAAATATAAATCAGCTGTTTAGTTATAGTGGCAGTAACAAGGCTTGATGATATCTCACCGAAAGTGTCTTTTAATGAGGAAAATCTGTACAGTTTAAATAAATTATGGATAAATTATGAAAGTATAGTACTTTCTATACTTTCAGATGTATAGAAAGTATCTCCTTTCTATACATCTGATGTCACATACACCACAAGCAGATGCCACTGCTACAGAATGAAGATAGTCAACTGAGGTGTCCCAGCAAAGACCCCACAGTAAGAGACAACAAATAAAAGCAAAGTCTCATGATGGATGCAGTTATGCATATAAGCTTGTTATTTCTCTTATTTTTCTGAAAGTAAGTTTTAAGGTTACATTAATAAACGCTGTCTGTCTGATGAACAACACAGAGCAACATTCACAACTTTACCTTACCAATCTTTGTTAAACTCAATTAAAAACTGCGTTACAAATTCTGTTTATTATATTAACACTTTTCAGACGGATTTTTTGATCCCAGTGAGAAAAAAGTTTTATAAAAGGAGGTTAACACATTTTTGTAAAATTAATTCATGACATGGATACACAGAAAAAGCTGTAAAATTCACGACAAACAAAAGACACAGCCAAACAACAGACCTCATCTGTCTTTCTGTCCATGCGTGATGGGCTTGTGCCCAGATAACCTGGCAGCACTTCTGCAAAGGGTTGATTTATGGATTCCTTTCTAATGTTTAGGTTTACATTTTTTGGATGCAAGTGCGCTGAATGAAAAAGGTTTTAAAATGTGGGGATGAGGGTTTCTAATGCAGTGCACTAAAAAGTTGGGCTATGCATTGAGATTTTTCAGAATTGACTTTTTTTATTTTTACTTTTTATGAATAGTATAATATAAATATGTTTAACATACTTCTGAGTTAAGTCGATCAATAAGACACTGAAAACTACTTGTTAATGTGTCGATACAAAGAAAGCTTAAGGTTTAAATATTATATTTTAGTGTCAGAAAAAACCTAAATATCCTGAAAACATAAAACAACCAGTATATGTACTGTTTTTCAAAGTGAATTTTTTGAGTGACATCATAAAAACCTGCTATGTTCTACTATTTATATACTAGCAATGTTGATGTGTCTATAAATAGAGAACAGACTGTTTTCTTGTCAAAGATAGCTTGAGTTGGGATTTAACAGACAGACCACCAAGAAGACCTTAGGTGTCTGGAAACAGTGTTTGTCACAATTGACCCTCATCACAGTGATTACCTACAGGTAGACTGGACTCACTACAGAGCACTTTTAAAATCCTTGTGTAGGGTGCTGGTTTGTATGGTCTTCAAACTGTTGGCTCTCAACAATATTTGATTAGAGTTCCTCCTCAACCTCAGAGGATGATTCACCATGTAAACTTTGAAGACAGTCCTCTTACTACTTTTGTCTTCAATAGACATGCTGTGCATCAATCCCCAAGTGGAAAGCCACTATTTAAAGAACTTTCATAGACAAAAACTGCAAGGGCTGCATTATAGAAAGTTTGCAAGTTTTTTTTTTTTTAAATGTGGTTTAGTTGGAGGGACTGAAAAAGGCTCTGGACATAAATCGACAACAAAAGAAGAAAAATGCACAATCTGCTTTTGTACATTTGCCCTTATAGGCATAAAACAAATCAAATCTACACAGTAGGTCAGCGTTTCTGTGAACAGACATGGGAGGCACAATAGATCGCAGGAACACTAGAAATGAGATGTACTCCGTACATCCCCTGCGATACATTGGCTGATAGGTTAATCCACTCCGACGCTGCTGAATTAAATGTTAATAACTTAAGTGGCATGAAGCTTTTAGAGGCAAATTATTAATGCCACTCACAGAGATCCTCTGCCTCTGCTTAATTTAGCTTTACTTCCTGGAAGATGTTGTTGTGCAATAACGTGTGCGCCAATCTTGAAGAATCACACTTGAAACTGTACTTTCAGTAGAAAAAAAAACAATATATATAGCACAGCATATTCAGCAAATACTTACTTAAAGATGCATTGTCTAAGGTGCTGTAACTTATCTCACAACAGAAAGTGTTCCTACAAAATATTGACTGAGTGTGGCTGAATATATTAATTCTACACTTTTCAGATTTTACATTTGTAAAATAAGACATATCTTTTTCGTTCCACTTCACACTTACAGTCATTTGTGTTGGTTAAATGAAATCCATTTCAGTTATCACTGAAATGTGACACAAGGTAAAAAAAAAAGTTCAATGAGGCATGGGTATGCAATCCACTATACATAAATGCAAAACCTGATTGTCTAATTTAACAAATAATGATGCATCAGGATGTGCTGAAAATCGCAAAGGGGAAAGGAGGACAGTTGTGATGCCCCTTGAGTGGATTGCATCAGAGTTTCATGAGCAGGCAATAAAGCGGCATTAAGATGCAACACTTTTGTAACCAACACTGGCAGGTGAGCAGACATCTGCTGCAGGGGTAGCTTCAAGAGAGCCTTGTCCTCCTCACCCACGCTAAACTCATTAAAAACAGGATCCCATAATGATGGGAATTGGCTGTTTTGTGTGTATTATCTCTAAATCTCCTACACTCTCCTTCAGTTGTATGGGATTAGGGATCTTTGAGCTTAATGGAAGGTCTAATGTTTAATGCTGTGGATACGGGGCTGGGGGTTTCCCACTGCCCGAAATAACTGACCTTGAACAGGAATAAAAGAACTGGTTCGACAGTAGAGCTGTGGGACCGCCGGTATTTTCAGGTCATACAATATTCATCATCCATATATATCTCCATTGCTGACTAAACGCTATCTAAGGGTGAGATACACATTCCCTGTGACCCCAATCATTAGTCGGAAAGGTTAACTGTCATTGAACACCTTTGGATATTCCATTAGAACTCCATTCCTCCAGCTCTCTGCATCTTCCAAGCGCTCAGACAGCCTATTACCACTATCCTGTCTGCTCCCGCACAGGCTCCCCCTCAGCATACCTTACTCAATTTTCTGCAGTTGTGAACATGCCAATATAGTTTATAGGTCCAATGCTGGACTCATGCTTAAATGTATTTCCTTCCTTTGCACCTATGAGCTAAGAAAGAACTGGTGGTCAATATGTGATCCCTATTTTTACATAAGCTTCTCAAGTTTATTTGATGACTGAAGTAGAGGCAAAAAACTCTATTATTCATTAAAGAATTCTTCAAACATGAAATGCAAAGAGGAGTATCATATATTGCCAGATATCAGACAGAATTGTAAGGTTCATTTGCTTTGCCTAAAAGCAAGAAAAAGCAGCAAACTTTCTGTAATCATGGGAACCTGAAGCTGCCTTCTGAATATGGAGATTTTAGTCATTGGTAATAAACAGCATGCAGATAGACCTGTTTTCTATTAATGTACAGATCAGAAATTTTGTTGCCGATTTCTAGGAATGTCCCAATAGCCGTTTTTTTGTTTCTTTGTTTTTTTCAGATCAACTACAAGTACTTCAGTACCTAGTACGGACACAGTGTAGTTAACAAGTTGGTATTTCCACACAATAACTTTTGAAAATAAATTTATGTTATATAGAAAAGATTAGGTCCCCTTATTTATAAGTCTACAGTCCCTCTGACTGTTTTAAGTTATCATAAATACAGCATGACAAACAGATTGTTTCTCATTTTAAGGTGTATGTTCCATCATATTCTAATTTAATATAATTATACAATTGAAGCCATTCTGGAACTGATAATTAAACAATAACACTACAAGGTTATCTTTTAAGGACAACCTATCAATACAACAAACATACTGAATAAAGCAAAAAACAAACAAAACAAAAGAAAAACAGACTGACTTTTGGAATACATCTGTCGTCTTTGCATGTCATGTGAGAAGTTGGTATTTTTTTCAGTGGGTCTATTGAAGCCCGAGATGCACTAAAAGCCCTCACACATAGAAGCCATCAGTAATTTTGCACCTTAAGGCACTGCTGTATTGGCTTCACTTCACAGCAGATGCCTGCGCTCATAATTTACATACTGTGACTGATGCAGTGCATTCTCAAAGAGCTCTCTACTTTGGTTATCTCTGTCCATAGATCATTACTCTAGAGAGACTGTGACGGTTCCATTAAAAGTTTTTAGGTTTCACATATAATAAATGTAAAAAAAGAAGAAAAAAAAAGCCTCTCTGATTACTCAAGGTCAGAGAGATGTATTTTAGATAAGATTGTGCTTCTTTCCATAAGGTGTGCCAACTTTTGAAACCTTTCATTGAGTTATAGTTTGAGCACTGTAGATGTCCTTGAAGCATTGCAATGGTATCATTGGAAAGGTTTTGTTATGGTTTTTTTTGTTAGGGAAGAATAAGAAGACTGAGAGAACCAGGGGAATTCCACCAAGCCCAGGTGCAGCCCTCCCTGGACGTCACGTTTGTGGACAGAAGCCCCTGTGGCGTTGAAAGAACACAGACACAAGAAACAAGCCATGGAACGGCCAAGACTTATAAACTCCTGAAGGATGATACTACACCACACCTCTATCACCCACAGTGTCCAACATGAAAGAGTGGATTAAAGGAAGGACCAATGATACGATCTCTCCTGTCATTGGAAGGACGTCCCCAAAGTTGATATGTATGTAGAATGTATTAATTTATTTAAAAAATTATTACTAGAACTGTAAGTTTGCATTACTGAAACACTTGTACTGAAAATACATTAATCATACATGGTCTTACTATTAGTGATTAATTGTAATCCTCAGTAGTCGTAATTTCTTGAGGTGTTAGTAATGCTGTATGCAGATTTAACTTCTGGGTCACACAGTCACAGTCAGGATAACAGCTAGATCAATGCTCCTCACAGCTTCTGGCAAAATATGACTCAACATGCAAAAGTCTACTGTAATCAACTTTTTTTTTCTTCTGATCTCCCCTCTTAGTAAGAAACAAACCCTCACAATTTCATTCCTAACTGATCTCTGATGCAGCATGATGAAATTTCCTGTCCTTTTCTACACAACTGATCTTCACTGTACATACGCAAATAGTGGATGTTTTCCCACAAAATAAGCTTAAAAGTGTTCCTTGCAAATGTTAATGTAAAATATGTCCAGTAAAAGCCCATTTGAAACCAGCAGTCAGTCAGTCCCTCTGTTTGCAGACATATAGGGCTTTAACAGACAAAACAGCTCCTCTGTGAGCATTTCTTGCCATTAATTACAGTGAAAAACTTAATGAGGTAGATGAAAATAGAATACACTCTCCCTTGTGGTGAACTTTGCACAGACATTACTGTAGGGCCATTTCAAACAAGATTAAAGGAATTTAGGATTCTTCTTCTTAAACCTTACAATATATAATTTTTAATGTGGGTCTAAGAGTGGTGAAATTTTAAAGTTGTGATCCCTACAGAAATGTAATACTGATAAAAGCTTAGAATATATTCAGGTTAAAAGGAATAATTGATAAAATAATGCAGAACCCTAAAGTCTAACAACATTAGGGGTCTGTATGTGCGCAACTAGCAACATGAGTGTGACTACACAATATCAGCACAATGAACATTAAGTGTAGATTATATTTTGTACTGAGGTACATTAAACTTGCATTTCTTTCAAATCCCACTGCCAAGTAGTGTTTACCTCACAAAACGTGCAATGCCTAGTCTTCCTGCTACTGAGACAAAGTCAACTGCTCAGACAAAAAGGGAGACAGGATGAGAAATCAGTTATTTCTCTAAAGTACCAAATAAAGGTAAGATGTTTCAAGGTACAAAATGGTTTCCAAAAGAGAAAATTTGAAGAAAATTAAATCTTTATATCCTGCCGTTTCTACAGTTTAACCTTCATTTTGTGGTAGTGCAAGTTTTCTTTGATTTCAGGGCGTTTAGCCTACAGTAGCAAACCTCTTCTACCAGTACTACAAATTCTCAATCTGGTCATAACTTAATCAGAGTAAAAACCGCACCCCAGCCCAAGTGTATTACAAAAGGAATACATTTTTACAGGAAAACTTAAGCCACAGAAATAAAAGTGATTAATGTAATAAAAGGTTTTTGAGGAAGACCAAAATGTGCTACCCTAGTTGTTAGTTTGTGTTTATTTTTCTTGGTTCTTCAGCTTCAAGAAACGAAGGTATCTCTAATTATCTCAACAAAACACCAGACTTCATTAACTTCTGCTTAGAGAGACAAAAACATAACTTTAACTTTTTTAATTAGGCTGGGCAAAAGCATCGCAGCACCTCCTACAGAACTTTAGTCATTTTCAGTCAGCACACATAGGCCATCATTATGATAAATATGCTTGATCAAACCATCAGTGACAGGAAAATCATCCAATTAGCATGGGCTGATGGGTGTGTGTAAGTTTACATCAGTACACAGAACAGACGATTTGATTTTACATCCATTTCTTCTAGATTATTTAAATAAGTTGACTTTCTGTTCTGGTACAAAGCTCTGAGCTGTCATGTGATCTGCACCTAAGCCTTATGCTAATAAAAAGTTATCACCCAATCATACTTGCTAATTGAGTTCAGCAAGCATGACCGATAATCATCGTGACCCATTTGCATACTTTTGCTGAATAGCTGGCATATCTGGCAATACTGAGAGATAGTGCAAGGTCAAAAACCTTCATTATCAGAGCAATTAATTCAATTAGATTAACTTTATTTTAGACATCTGATCAAATATTAAGACTGACATATCTGGGAACATATTTAAGACATTTTGGCCATGGTTAAGAGAGCTTAAATGCAATTAAAACTATGTCCATTTTCTTTTTTTTTCAGATTGGTTTTGAGAATTTACTCCAAGTAAGATTCCTGCACATATACTAAAGGGAGCTTTAATGACTCAGAAATATCACTGGGATGAGTCAATGTACTGCAATCATATGCTAGACCTTTATATTTACACAGAGGAAGAGCTTACCATCTCTTCAATCTAGTTTAGCATTTAGAACACATTTTAAAAATAACCATGTGTTTAGATGAAAATAAACAAAAAAGGTTAAGGTCCTTTCAAACTTGGCAGCTTGCTGTCTGATGCAAATGTCAGAGTTCCTCAAAGTTACATTCTAGCTGCCTAAAGTTACAGACATATCAGCTGTTGTAATGAAAAGAAGCTGCTTCCCATTTCAGGAAAATGTGTGAAGAAGTGAATGGGTTACTAATGAGGGAACAAACTGGCTTAGGCAGAACTACTTGCACTTTGGGCTAAGGGAGTTCACCTTCTGCACTGGAGTTTGGCGTTTCTGGCAAAGTTCATGTCAAACATTTAATGAAATGGTGCTACGTGTTTCAATATTAATGAAGCAATTAAAACTAAATCCATTCGGTTAAACCTTTAACATTTAGTCTTTTCATAATGCATACGCAAGTTATAACAGAGGGGGGGGAAAACGAGACTTTTTGCACAGACCCATCTGAGTGAAGGAAAAAATGAAATCCCCTTTCTCTCAAAGTCATTTAATAAAGATATAACTAAATTTTATAGAGCGAAACAGCTTGGATCCTTAACACAATTATGAGACTGTTATGTAGGGTTTCAGAATAACAGAAGGCTAATCTTCATGGCATGGTAGCCCTTTTAATCACAGCTGATTGCTGTGAGCATCAATACTTATTTGAATTCCAAATTAAAAGCAAATCAGATACGCAGTAATGAAACGGGACCTTTCATCATTTGACATAGTGGTGATCTAAATGAGATAATGGGTTCAACAGAGGATTCATGTTCAAATTGCAGGTACATAGAAAAGCTACAATGCAGGTATAGAAATACTGAGGAACAATGTTCAGGTAGGCCATATCCATTAAAGAAGAATCAGCTTGTACTTGGGTGGCAAGAAAATAGTCCCATGCCATTATGTTACCACCGATAGCCTCAACATTGATTATACAGAAGTGTTTGTGCATTCATGTTTTCCCATCCAGTTCTGATCTCATCTTCTAAATGTTGGAGGTGAAGTAACATTTTTCCCAGCTGTTACATTTTGGAGAAGCTGATGGAATTGCACATGTACCTAATGAAGATGTAAGTGAGTTTGTGCTAGGCATATCTCACCAAACTATATTGAAATGAATCACACATTGTACTTACAATAAAATTTTATCATTTAGATTTTACTTTAAATATTCACACTTATAAAGGTGATGTATTTTTATCCAACCGAAATTTACTCTCTCCTCAAGTATAACTTTTCATTTGGGATTTTTCTGGTTTAAAAAGTCTATGCTTTTCTAAACTTTTAAAGACCAAATGGAAACTCTAAGCTTCGATTCTATGCAATTAAGTCAATGCTGTTATGATGGATTACATGCACCAGTGTCTTTGTGTCACCCTTTTATTAAGACCGCTGTTATCATTATGTCACTGTGCTGTCGATTACAGTGCTTCAAGCCACTGTAACCAAAATGGAGGTAATTGGATGTAATTTGGGAAAATAAATGTCACTTTTACTTGGTTTACAAAGAGGGAAAAAAAAGAAGCAAGTAGGAGATGATGTGTATAACTGCTGAACCTATTAAGTTAAGCATTGGAAGGGGGTTAAAAATGGGACAAATGCTCATACAGATTCATACATTGTTTAGTGCATTACCATTCCAGACTTGTACAGTTTACACTTTTGCCTCAGTGAAGACACCATACTTAGGCAAACAACATGTGTTTAACCAACTTAATCTTAACAGACAAAAGAGGTAGGCATTTTGATAGCAACTTTTTCGAAGTAGATGCAATGTGGGCCAAAGTGTGTGTTTTTTAGCTATGTTTATATAAAAAGTGGGACCATTATCTTACATGGCACATGTAAGATAGATTTTTCAAATAGTAATTTCAATTATACAAATCTTACAAAAGTCAAATATATAACAAGGGGCATTGTTGTTAAATGTTTTTATGTGCTAGGTTATTAACATACAGGTTTACAACTTAAAGAACTATATTCAAACTGACTCCCTGTTCGTTTTTTGAGTTGCAGATCTGCCCTCCTGATCCTCCATGAGTCTTTACTTATTTAGGAAAGTCTGAATGGCAGACACCCAGTTTTATAAAACATCTGCTCATGGGTCAGAGGAAGAGGATGATGGAATGCATATCTAGCCTAAATGCTGCCAGTGGCATGCGAAGGCATCACTAGCATGTTGTCTTAAACTGACTTCCTCCACTCAGTGTGCTAATCATGGCTATTAAATAAAAAAAATAGCTAAAAAGCTTATTTTAGGGAAAAGGCTAGGGGAAGTGTTTGTGCTAATATTGATGTAAAGCCTTTTGATTTTTACTTCTAAAGGTATTAATCAGTTGTTTACTTCGTGGCACTTCATTACCAACAAATGGGCTCATCTCTTAGCAACAGATTAACAACAAATATTGTTATTGTTCAAAAAACATAAGATTTCTTCTGCTTTTTAAAACACTACTTATCTTATGCTAATTGTGCAGTTGGTGATATATATATATATATATTTTAAATTGTCATTGGAAGTAATTCTAAAACTACAGAAGAGAATTAGGGCCACTGGAAAAAAAAAATAGTCAGATTAAAAAATGTGGTAAAATTGTCAATTTTTTTTTCTTTTTCCAGTAGCTCAGAAAAAAAAAATCTCAGAATTCAGAGGAAAAAAGTCAGAATTCTGACTGATGGGCGCCAGCAAGCAACCAGCTTCAGAACCACAGATGCGAGTTGTGGCGGACAGCTAACGTTCTGGAGAAAGATGTCTGATTTAAGTGACTTTTTACGTGCCAGAGGAGTCCCCGAAGCTTCCATTGCACTAATGAAAAAACAAAAGGTGAGTAAATCAAATGAGATAGTTTGGTGTCTAAAGCCAGTTATGGCTAGTTGTTATCATGTTTGTTAGCTTACGCTGTTATAGGAATAAGAGTGATTTCCAATGATAAATCACACAGATGAATAAAGGATGTAACAGCTGTTGATTGCTGGAATTGTCCCGTAAGTGTTTGGTGCGTTTATTTTATTGTTCTTCTGTTTGAATGTTTCACAATGAAACTAAGGTTAGCTGTATGTCAGCCACATTCTAAATAAGATGTCTGCTGTGTTAAACTGTGTAACTTTTAGCTCAGTGGAGGACAGAAACTATAGTATAAAGTGACATAAACGTTTATATATGCATATTATTTAGAAGGAAAATGTATTACTTGCACCGATCTGGTGCAAGTAATACAGCTACCGATCTGCGGCTGGCTGTAGATCTGATCGTAGGATCCCTTCACCGTACTTGCCAACACCAACTAATGTGCATATCTATGCTATTTTATCTATGTATATCATATGTTTGTGTTATGGCGTTGGAAAAAGTTACATTATGAGAATCACAAAATTCTTTTCCTGCACTGTGTGCTGTGCACCTTGTGCAGAATGTGATGTCATAGGTCTCATGGCCGATGCAACATTTGAAAACTACTTACCTTGGTATGGAGACAGAATTGCTGTTTTCAACCACTGCAAAAGCAAACAGTCATTGTCCAAAAGAAAAGAAGGACTTCTTCAAAAGCTTTGTGAGAAATTGAAGAACAGAAAGGAAAATCCAAAGGAGACCACGACACATGAAAGTACAAGACAGAAAAAGAAGCCAAAAGGAACACAAAATGTTGAGATTTCTGGGTCACTGAATTTTTATTTATTTTTTTGTACTTTTTATGAGATAAAAGTCAGAATTCTGACTTTTTTCCTCTGAATTCTGAGTTAGTTTTTTTCTGAGCTACTGAAAAAAAAAAATTCTGACATTTCTTTTTTCAGTGGCCCTAATCCTCAACACAAAAGTAAAAATCCGATTTATACTTCGTGGTATTCGTCCCCAGAAAGCAAACACTCATCTCTTAACACCAAATTAATAACAAGTAATATTATTGTTTATAAAAACATAGGCCCTTTTGAAATACTGCTTATCTGCTTAGAAAATATTGCAAAAGTAAAAATCAGATGTTTACTTTGTGGCACTGTGTTACTAGAAAACGCGCTCATCTCTTAGCAACAGATTAATAACAAATATTGTTATTGTTCAAAAAACATAAGATTTGTCTGGCTCTTTTGAAATGCTACTTACTTAACAGTAATTGTGCAGTTGGTGAATTTGGCAGAAAAGTACGGTGGCCGACAGGTGCAAATGCGCAGCAAAAGAGAAAACATGCAAACAAAAAAAAGACACGCGCACAAATTAAATGCGGCAAACAAAAA
>CAEFZX010013433.1:0-16247 GCA_903066825.1 Alfaro cultratus | reverse complement strand
TTTGATGCCTTCAGTGTGAATCTACAATGTCAATAGTCATGAAAATAAAGGAACTCATTGAATGAGAAGGTGTGTCCAAACTTTTGGTCTGTACTGTATATGTATGTATGTATGTATGTGTGTGTGTGTGTGTGTGTGGTGTGTGCGTGCGTGCGTGCGTGCATGTATGTATGTATGTATGTATGTGTGTGTGTGTGTGTGTGTGTGGTGTGTGCGTGCGTGCGTGCATGTATGTATGTATGTATGTATGTAATTGAATTTTTTAAAACAATCGTACAAAAAATGTGTATTGTATCTTATGGAACCTCGAGCAGCATTCCACTAAACAGACACAGGAATCACAGCTGTAAATCAGAGTGAGCCCAGGATAAAAAATCTCTGAAAAGAAATGAAGCATTCTCTTTGGAAATCATTTATCCTTCATGCTCTGGCCTACAGTCACAATTAGAAGTTCAGTATCGGCTTTAGAATTGGAAACTTTTATTACTTTCTTCCTTGTTGTGGGTGAAATGATGATACACATACAAATAAGATGAGTATGAAACTAGTTTGAATTTGCAGAACTCTGAATTTATTATCTAACCAAGTATTGTTTTTATTTAGTTTAGCTTCTAGTGAAAATATATTAGATATTAAGAAATATTAGGGCTAATCAAAGAGGATAATAAAAAGTAAAGCTAGAAAATTCCTGAAGAAATTTAATTTCTTCAGGGGCCTGCCAAAGTGTGCCCGTCGGTTTGGACCCAGCGTTTTGATGCTAAAAATTAGCATCAATGCTAAGTTTAGCTTAAAAAATTTTTTGCAAAGTAGCATGGGAGAATCACAAGCATGTTGAATAACATGTACTTGCACCATTCAGTATGTGAAAATTAGTGTATAAGCTAAAATTTGCCAAAATGCTAATGTTAGCATGAATGCTGTCTGTAGCATGTGGGGCATCACTAGCATGTTGTCTGATAGACTTACTCCATTCAGTGTCCTAAACATGGCTAATAAGTAAGAAAAATAGTTAAAAGCTTATTTTAGGCAAAAGGCTCATGCTAATGCTCTGCCTTGCTGTGCAAGGCAGTGCCCTAGAGAGGAAAAGATAATGCAGGCTAATCTTTTTGCATCGCCTATGGCAGTGAACTAACCTGAGAAGAATATTGAGGCTTTTATTTTGAAAATGTCAGTAAGCTACATATTAAATGGCCACGGTAATCCAATGTGTAACAGTGGTTTGTTTAAGCCAGTCACATAGAGCCCAAACCAGCAATTACCTTATATAATGCCCTGACCTGAGAGAGAAAGACAATACAGGCTAATATTATTGCACCGCCCTTGGCAGTGCACTAGTGGGGGGCAGTGAAATGCTAATGTTTGTGCTACTGATATGTTTGTGTTACTGTAAGGTTTGTGTGCTGCCTTGTTACGCACACTAAAAAGATAACCTTTTTCTCTTAGGTTATCTTTTTCTCTAACCTAAGAGAAAAAGATAATACAGGTTAACATTATTGCTGCACCGCCTATGGCGGTGCACTAACCAGAAAGGAATATTAATGCTTTTATTTTGAAATTTTCAGTAAGCTTCATTTTAAATGTCCACACTAATCCCATGTGTAACAATGGTTGGTTAAAATCAGTTATAAAATCCCCAAAACCCAATTAGTTCTAATGGCCATCTTAGTCCTCCTCAGTAGTAACTGACAGTTCTGCCATGTTGTAGTTCTAACCTTCAGTCATTGTAGTTCAAAGGGAGAGATAGAATTCTAATTCTAAAATTCTAACTGGCCAAAAAGGCCAGTAGTACTAGATGGCAGCTCAACCCTCTGTCTGTCTGTCTGTTCTATGTATGTTTCATGAGTAACAACTATTTACAGTGACTCACACAGTTTGAGATTAGATATTTGAAATTCAAAGGAACAAAAGGGTAAGTTACACATTTTATAATTCTTATTGCATTGACATGAACACATCAATGAAGATGTTAAAGTAAAATAAATCCAGTTAAGATTTCATCTGATCAATGAAAGACTCATCACGCCACACCCGCTCAACAGTTATTGCTGTTAGCGTGTCCGTGACAAAGTTGCACCATTCCAATCTGCTGATTGCCAGCAAACGCCTCAAAATAGCATGGCCATCCTGAACCTTGAGGTGCGCAACCTGAGACACATCATTCTTCATACTGCTTTTTACCTCAACTGGCCCCACTTTGGAGCCAGGCCCGGAGGTGGGGCATGTTGGTGAACGCCTGGTGGCCGGGCTTTTACCCATGGAGCCCGGCCGGGCCCAGCCAGAAGAGGAAACATGGGTCCCCCTTCCAATGGGCTCACCACCTGTAGGATGGGCCAAAGGGGTCGGGTGCAATGTGCCATGGGTGGCAGCCGAGGGAGGGGGCCCTGGAGGTCTGATCCTCGGTTGCGGAAGCTGGCTGTTGGGACATGGAATGTCACCTCTCTGGTGGGGAAGGAGCCAGAGCTAGTGTGTGACGTTGAGAGGTTCCGGCTAGAAATAGTTGGTCTCACCTTGACGCATGGCTATGGTTCTGGAACCAGTTTTCTTGAGAGGGGCTGGACATACTTCCACTCTGGAGTTGCCCATGGTGAGAGGCGTCGGGCAGGAGTGGGCATACTTGTTGCTCCCCATCTCGGCGCCTGTACATTGGGGTTCACCCCAGTGAATGGGAGGGTAGCGTCTGTTGTTGGACTTCTGTGCTGGTCACAGATTGTCCAGAACGAACACCATGTTCAGGCATAAGGGTGTCCATATGTGCACTTGGCACCAGGACACCCTAGGCCACAGTTCGATGATCGACTTCCGGTGAGAGTTGGACTCCGACAGGGCTGCCCTTTGTCACCGATTCTGTTCATTACTTTCATGGACAGAATTTCTAGGCGCAGCCAAGGATTTGAGGGGATCTGTTTTGATGTCTTTAGGATCGCATCTCTGCTTTTTGCAGATGATGTGGTCCTATTGGCTTCATCAGGACGTGATATGCAGCTCTCACTGGAGCGGTTCGCAGCCGAGTGTGAAGTGGCCGGGATGAGGATCAGTGCCTCCAAGTCCGAGGCCATGATCTTGGGCCGGAAAAGGGTAGAGTGCCTTCTCCGGGTCGGGGGGTGTCTTGCCCCAAGTGGATCTCGGGATCTTGTTCACGAATGAGGGCAGAAGGGAGCGGGAGATCGACAAGCGGATTGGCGCAGAGTCTGCCCTGAAGCGGGTGCTGTACCGGTCTGTCGTAGTGAAGAGAGAGCTGAGTCAAAAAGCAAAGCTCTTGATTTACCGGTCGATCTACGTTCCCACCCTCATCTATGATCATGAGCTTTGGGTCATGACCGAAAGAGCGAGATCGCCGATACAAGCGGCCGAAATGGGTTTTCTCTGTAGGGTTGCTGGGCTCTACCTTAGCGATAGGGCGAGAAGCTCAGTCATCCGGGAGGGACTCAGAGTAGAGCCGCTGCTCCTTCACGACGAGAGGAGCCAGTTGACGTGACTCAGGCATCTGGTCAGGATGCCTCCTGGACGCCTCCCTGGTGAGGTGTTCCGGGCATGTCCCACCGGGAGGAGGCCCTGGGGAAGAACCAGGACATGCTGGAGGGACTATGCCTCTCGGCTGGCCTGGGAACGCCTTGGGATTCCCCCAGAAGAGCTGGAACAAGTGGCTGGGGAGAGGGAAGTCTGGGCCTCCCTTCTGAAGCTGCTACCCCCGCGACCCGACTCCAGATAAGCGGAAGAAAATGGATGGATGGATGGATGGAAATATAATTGAAAAGTTTAAACTATGTCTGTCTCAATATTCCACGTAATTTAGCAAACGAAGTTAGGTTTCATTACAATGTTTGTGTATTCATATATTGTAGCTAGCTGTTAGCTCGGTAAACTACGTCTTTTCTTACCTTGGCTGCTGCGATTTTCTCCGCATCAACGAAAGAAAGTGCTGGCAAATTAAGTAATGATGATGAAAGGGACCGGAGGAGAAGAGACATTTTTCAGAGTACGTGAATTACAGTCACCAAAACAGGAAGTGCCGCAGCCCTTTGAGATGCAGCTTCCGGTTGCCATGAAAAAGGTAAATTTTAAATGGCCACATTTCATTTTAAGTGTGGCCATTTAAAATGAAGCTTACTGAAAATTTCAAAATAAAAGCCTTGACAATTTTTACATCAGGTTATTGCTCTTTTGAGCATTATATAACTGATTTAATTCACTGTTACTCATGGGATTAGTTTGGACATTTAAAATGAAGCTTACTGAAAATTTCAAAATAAAAGCCTTCATATTCCTCTCTGGTTAGTGCACCGCCAACAGCTCTGCAATAATATTAGCCTGTATTATTTTTTTCTCTGGGCACTGTCTTGCGTGGCAAGGCAGAGCATTAGCATGAGCCTTTTCCCTAAAATAAGCTTTTAGCTATTTTTCTTACTTATTAGCCATGTTTAGGACACTGAATGTAGCAAGTCAATGTAAGACAACATTCTAATGATACCCCACATACTACTGACAGCATTTAGGCTTATATTAGCATTTTGGCTCATTTTAGCTTATACACTAATTTTAACATACTGAATGGTGCAAGTCCATGTTAGTCAACATGTTTGTGACTCTCCACAGGCTATTTACTACAATTTAGCTAAGCTTAGCATTGTTGCTAATTTTTAGCATCAGAACTCTGTGTCCAAACCAACGGGCACACTTTGGCAGGTCCCAGTTAAATTTCTTCAGGAATTTTCTAGTTTTTTAACTATTCTATAAATTCATAGGCATTGTTGAAATCACATATCTGCATACACTAAGTAAGAAGACACAAACACATTTTTCTAAATTCAAGAAATTTTGGCAAGGTCATTTTTTTAGACTTTCTTGATACTGTCCTTGAATTTGACCACTTTAAAACATGTTTTTGCTAATTTATTTGGCATTTATCAAATATAAATAATTTTGGTAGTTCTAACCTAGCTAAAACAAAAATAATGTGTTCTAATTTAAATATGTCTATGTCTTTTTAGACATAAACCAGTCAGTCAATCTGGTTTCAACTGTATATGATATCCACTGCAAGTAAGGAGACAATTTCCACTAATAATATAATACCTTCACGGCTCACTTCAACAAACCTGATCAAAATGGGGCTCCACAAAAATAATGAGAAGATCGTAAAATAGCTTTAGAATCAATTCTCATCGTTTTATATATTTCAGTTCTTAGTTAATGTGGAGTTGGGTATTAGCTGAAAATGTAAGGATTAAAGTGGTGCTTCATTGTTTGTGAATGGAACAGCAATTACGACTAGGGCTTTTCAATAGTTAGCAACAAACCAGCACAAAATGGTTTGTTGCTGGTTTCATAATTGGTGACTGTGTGATGTGTTTATGATGTTTTTATGTTTTCATAAAACATAAAAACAAGAGCTCTGAGATGCAAAGCATCTTGATGCTGAAATGTGCCGTACAAATAAACTTGATTGACAATATTACAACTTTATTCTGGTAATGTTGCCACTTTGTTCTTCTGATATTGGGACTTTTCTTGTGTTGTTATGACTTTATTCTTGTAAGATTTAGTTGTCGTAATATTGCTTTATTCTGGTGGTGCACCGATTTATAGAACTGCTGATTTATCAGCACTGATTTCCTTAATTTTGAGAGAACATTGATCGACCGATACTTACATGTGAAACTGATCTTATAACCTGATCTTATCTACATCAGCAAAGGTCTAAAAATCAACCAGTGTCCTTGAGAGAGGTTTGACTGTTACCTCCGCCCAGCAGGTCATGTCTGGATGTTTGCAGTTAACAATAATCATCCCAGCAACTTTCTTGCTATATTTAGCGACATTTCAAACTAAAAAAAAGTCAGTATCTGTCAGGAAGTGTGGTGTGAGGTGGTGAGACAGAACACTGCAGACCCAAACGAGATGAATGATGCTAGTTTAATGATAAAAATAAGGCACAAAAACATCAAAAGTCCAAATCCCAGGCAGCACAGCTGAGCGGAAGACAAGGGCTCATCACTAGTAGCGACTGGTACCAAGCTTTAAAGGGCAGGATTGTAGCGACTGGACAGCTTGACAATGGACTGGAAGCACATTAGACAAGGACATCGCAGAGGCTCGGAAGACAAAGAAACTCAAAATAAACACACAGAAAAACTGAAATCATGACAGTATCAGTAAAATCTGAGTCTGCAGGTCAGACTTTATAAAGATATGTAATTGGTGCAGAAATAAGATTGACTAAAGTGGATTGACTGTCCCTGGATATGAAAAAGATGCTAATTGTTGGAGATTTATCCATGAGATAACTTTTGGTGTAGTTAGGGGCTCTATTAAAAGAATGAGAGGTATTAAAAAATATATATAATTTTTTGTATTTTTTTACAAAAATATGAAATGTTAACAGTATAATAGCATTACAAGATCTGACTATAGAAATAGAAAGACACCCAAAATATGCAAAACACAAAAAGACTTTCCTTAAAAAAACGCATTACTCTAAAAGTTGTGCTGTGTGGATTTCTAGTTTCTGCACCCTAATGTACGAGACAATGAAACAGCGATAAACAGACCCATGTTCTTACTGAAGCATAACATTTCTTCCATCTCCAAACCGCCACCTACGTCTGCCGTCTTCTGCGTTGTTCCTGCCTCTCCTCAGGTGCTCACTGCTAAGCTTCCCCCTTCGCTCAGCTCAAAGGACAGAACCTTTGTGGAGAAGAGAGGCAGAAGCACAGCAGACTCCCTGCAGCACACACACAGCATCAGCCAAGAGAGATGAGCCGGCGAGGGGAGCAGAGTAACGCGAGACCAAAAGAAGAAGGGATGGAAAAGGAAAGGAGGGACTGTGGGGCTCTGGTGAGGATGGGTAAACTATACCGCACAGTTCAACAGTCGGGAAAGCAAGAACAGGCAGATTCTTGCGGATCCGTCCTCGAGCAACAACACAAACTCGCCTCTTTGATACGCAGCAAAGTGAATCCTGGGGAGGACGCACCGAAACGAGGCGGCGCACTTTCCTGCTAATGTCAAGGCAAAGGGCTCATGATCCATCAATTCCTTCACAGCAAAAACAAAAGCTCTCCAGTTTATTCTAAAACTAAGCGTACAAAATGAAGAAAACAAGAGCTCTGAGCGCCTTTTAGCTCTATTTTTCAAAAAGAAAAAAAAAAATCATCATTTGGAATCCCTGCAACACCATTTCTGCATGCGTGTTTGTGTAAACTCGCCCTGGCAGTCACGCCTCTGAATGTGAACCGGTCGTGGATGCCTCCCAGTTTCTCTCGTTGTTATTTTGGATGTGCGTCTCTGGCTGTGTTTGTGCTCCGGTTGGAATTGCGGCCTACTGAAAGTGCTGCTTGAGGGTAAGGGCAGGATTTTCGGGGGGAAGAAAACGGTGAAGAAGGCTTTAGAAAAGAAAGCGCTGCAGAATCATAGCAGGGAGATGAAAGGCCAACGAGCAACAACTGAGAAATTATAGAGACTCTTCAACGTTTCTTAGCCTCCACCTCATTTCTCCCATTACTCTCTTTTGACCGACTTGCATTAGTTTAGATGGAACTTTGAATGGAACACTGTCAGTCTTGAGGTGTTGTATAACTACTGGAAATTCTTGGATTGTTTTCTCTAAAAATACATAATATTACATAAGAGTTCACTGTGCTGTAAGCAAATGTTGGAAACGTATCCTGAGGGAAAAAGTTCAGAGAGAAAGGTTTGTGAAGATTCTGAAAGGCAGAAGAAAGGTTTTCCTACTGGTGTCTTTTTAAAGTTTAGTTTCAAATTTTCCAATCCAAGTCTGTGGCCTTGGATTGGGACTTCATCCTTCTCCTGTCAAAAGCTGTTTGGAGTTTCCTCACGTTGGGTTCTTCAAAGACGAGTTGCTCAAAAGTTACTGTAGGTTTGAAAACACATTTGAGAGGTGAAAAACAAAGCAAAGTCTTGGACATCTTCTCTAAAAAGACACAAATTACAATAGAAATTTAAATATCAAAACAAAACATTGCAGTAGATGCAGCTTCAAAGGTTCTGTCTCAAACTCAGAAACTCCCGTCCCCATATGAAGCAGGCCTGGTTGGCAGCGAGCCAATCAGAAGTGGACTCGGACTCAGGGTAACTCAGTAAATATTTGCAAATGATTAAGAAAAAATTTGCATCCAAGAAAGGACTGCAGCACCACTGAAAGTATTAACTATGCTGGGCCTATTGGTGGCGCTGTGACCCTGCCACAGAAGGGGCAGTATTATGGAAAGTTGACTTTTTTTTCCAGCTTTAGTTCATGTTACAATGTCTTTCTCTCATCAAAAATATACCTGGATTGTTGCTTTGATTCTTTGATGCATGTTTGAGGAATCATTTGGTCTCCATGGCAACCATTCAGCTGTACAAAACACCTGGATGGGCCTAGTGCCGCCTTCGAGGACGAAGCTCCTCCTTTGAGCTCCAGTTTCAAGGCTTCCATCTGTAAGAGCAGCTCTTCCCCACTCAGCTCCTTCAGACCAGCAAACAGCAAAAACTCGATGGAACTGAGCATCAGCTGAGCTCATCGTACGAGTTCCTGCTCAGTGCAACGCTGGTAAAAACGTTGTTAAAGGGTTAATAGAGGAGCCATGTTGTGATGACTTTCTGAAGGCAGAGCTTCAGAGATTTTAAAGAGACAGAGGCCCAATTTCAAGGCGTTAAATTACAAAGTCAAATGTCGTTTTAAGTCATATTTGATATATAAAGCATTTTTATAACAACTGAAGGTAACATAGTTACTTTATTATGCTATAAAATGACACTATGGGTCTGGAAAAAACAAAATACCATCCTTTAAAAAAATATAGCGTATATGGGCACACAAAAACGTAAATTGGTTTCTTCTTTTCTGTTCTCTCAAGACATTGGATCTGTGAGGATCTGCACAACCCAAACGAGAAAAGGCTTTGGGGATGAACCTGATCTCGACTCCATGTTGACAAGGACTTAGCTAGAATTATTTGATGTTATAATACATGAGCTGATTCATCGAAAATTAGCCAATCAAAATAGGTCTTTCTCAGTCACTTCAGAAAGTTGTTATTTTTTAGCAAAAATAAAAAACTCTGACCAAACTCTGGAGATTAAAAGTCAAATTTCAGGAACTGGTTCATGTTTCAGGGCATTTACATCCAACAACCGCTACAATGCAGATCTAGTTGAATAATGTCACATTCATCCAGTTTAATCTCCCACTCCAGGTCAGTCCAGTACATCATCTTTTTTCTACATTCAGGCTCTTAGTTTCATTGGACGTAAAACTGTCATCCTGAAAAAAAAAGAAAAAAACCCCATTTCTAAATATTTGTGAGGGGTTTCAAATTACAGCATAGCTCAGTCAGACATTTGCTACGTTTGTGGGGTTGTGCAATTTAACTGTGTTTCAGCTCCAATTAATATTTGCTTGCTTTAATGTTCACATCAAAGAGATAATAGGAGGAAACAAAAGACATCATCATCGATACCCTGGGCTTACGAACAAAGGGTGAAACGCTGCAGAGACACTCAGACAGGTAGCATTTTTATTATGCATCAGAAAATGAAAAAGCACGAGGTTATAACTGAGACGGCGTCAGAGGAGAAGGTGAAGATGTGTGAGGCGTGAACACGAGCTGGCACATAGAGGCCACAGAGAAAAAGACATTAACATTAGACGCTCCTCATCTAACAAACGGGGATGAGTCTGGTATGAATCTGAACTATGTTGGTGATAACGTTGCCTTTTGGCAATATGTGCAACCAGGAAACAACAATCTTGGTTGCGCCAGTTTCTGTGAGACAGTTTTCAGTGAGATAAGCCAGAATGTCCGACTGAAGCCAGAACATTTGCTTTTTCAGCCGCAGACAATGGAAACCTTGTGGCCAACCCAGCCCACAAGGTGCTGCTTCAACAGTTCCCATAGACAGTTAACCCTCTCAGGCTCAAATTAAGTTCTAGTTGCAGGACAAATCTGATATTTGGAGAAAATGATCATATAGGGTAGTAATATACAATTCAGACTTTTTTTCAAAATAGTCAAAATTATCAAAAAAATCATCAAGCAAATCTGCAACATCTGCCTGGAGAGGGTTAAGCCTTACAGGGCCAATGTCATGTAAAATCCACATTTTGAGCATTATGTCATGTTACAATTTTGTTCCCTCACCAAAAGCATACCTGGAGTGCTGCCTTGATTCTTTTATGCATGTTTAAGAAACCCTTTAATCAGGCATTCAGCTGTACAAAATACCTGGGTGGACTTAGCTCCGCCTTCAAGAACAAAGCTCCTCCTCTGAGCTGAAGTTTCCAAGCTTCCGCCTCGCAGAGCAGCCATCTGCCACTCAGCTCCTTCAGACTAGCCAGCAGTAATTAGCAAACACCTGGTGGAACTGAGCATCAGCTGAGCTCATTATAGGAGCTACTTCTCAGAGCAACGCTGGTAAAAATGTTGTTAAAGGTTTAATAAAGGAGCCATGTTGTGATGACTTCCATTATGACTGGTGGCATCATGCTGGTGTGTTTGGGACATCCACAGTGGCACAAATAAAAATAGTAGTCAAATCATTCCTCAATTGGCTCGGTGTGGTTGATGCACAAACATTTCAGACGTGCATAACTGACTCTGGCTAGACAAGGTGTATTTGCAGAACAAGGCATTTTCCCCATATTATAAAATAAAAAGATTTTTTCCACTTCAGTTTGTTTCACTTAGATATAGTACTTTTACATCAATATTAAGACATTATTGATTTAAACTCCTATTTCTTCTGAAAAGTTACTTACACGTTAGTTTTGTCTTATTCCAAGTGGACTGAGATATTTGTGTTTGTGTAGTGTACGGCACTTATTATTCAAGATGTGTGTGTGTGTGTAGGTGTGTGTGTGTGTGTGTGTGTGTGTGTGCGTTTATGTGTGTGGATCAGCTTCTACACAAGTGACTGGATTCATAAATTAGATAGAACATTAAAATCCCTGAACGCGCTATGATCAGAATCTACATCTGCAGACAGAGAGGCTGTGTGTGATCCAGGAAAACCTTCCACACAATAACATGGAGACAATATTAGAAAACAGATTCCCAAAGTTTCTTTGTGCCCGGGATCATATTTTTAATTTAGGGAATGGAGCTTGTGGGTATGATTATCTATCAATTGAAAGATTTTTTTTTTCTTTTTTCCCCCCAATTAAACTCTCCTGAGGTTTTTATCTATTTTTCTTCCCCTGCCATTTATTTTTGTCTTCTTGGGTTTTTCATGTCTATTTAATCCCCCCCCCCCCCTCTCTCTCTCTCTCTCTCTCTCTCTTTCTTTCTTTCCTCACATCTTTTACTCCTCCTGCCCTGCAGCATGTCTCTTCCCATTTCTCCCCATTTGTTGTCTCACTCCACTTTCTCCTCACTTCACCTCTCGCCCTCGCTGTTTGCTCTCACGTTTTTCATCTCTGACTCCGTGTTTACTCCACTTCATCTCTATCTTATTGTCTGCCACTGACACGCCGCTTTTATTCACACACGAGCGCGCACACACGGTTTACCCTTTCAAGACGCGGCCTGTGCGCCATCCGCCGCATGGAGCCTGCAAATAAGCGCATGCGAGTTGTTGGTTCCAGCAGCGGTAAAAGGCAACAGCCTCTGTTTTTTCCTCTCTGCCAACTCACTTATATAAATTAAAAACATTAATCAGATTAAGGCTGGAGTGTCAGGTGTGGCACTGGGCCAGCGACTCCATTTTCCTTCCCAGGCAAAGGACAGAGATTGCAGGAAAGAGGGAGGGAGGGCAGGGCGAAAAAAAAAAAAAAGCCCAACCAAGCTTTAAAGGGCAGAAAGAGAAAAAGAAAATAATTCTGTTTCCATATATATATATATATTTTTTTATCCATGCTCTCTGATGCATCTCAGAAGGGTGGCGGGTTTCTTATTGTTCACAGAAAACAGTTTTCTAAAAGCCGAAAAGGTTAGCCACATTTTTTTAATGTGACAACACGTCTGTCAAAACGTCAAAGAAAAACACAAAAGACTTTTAAATTCCATTCCAACTCCCTATTTTAATAGTTCAAACACAAACATACCTTAGCATGCATTAATGCACACAGTGGAGAACTTTCTTAGCACTACCCAAGAAGTTAATGTCTAATATCTACAGATACTAAATCTAATATTGTCAGAAGAAAATATCTACAGTCTCCTTCATCTCCACTGTTGGGCGTTCAGCCAATCAGAGCCAAAGAAAATGATTGATCAATGTGTTTTTTTTAAAGTTTACTACCTTAGAAGTTCACTCTGACCACTGTAACATTGTAATAAAACACACCTCGGTGTTCAGTATGAGGCAAAATCCGGATGGTTTTAACACCCAACTGAAAAACGAAGAAGGTTGTCATGTAGTGATGAGGAAAGGAAATGAAACTCGGGCACAAAGCTTCAAAAACGTGAGTTCTAAATTTCACATGTCACAAACTAGGCCATACCCATCAATGCTCATCAGCACCAACAGGAGATCACAACATAGGTGTCTCATCTGAAGCTCGCTTCCGCGGGCTGTTCAGGGATCAAACGGAATTGGAGAGTCCTGTCGGGTCCTCTGTGGCGGTCCGTCAGTCCCAGCCGCAGACAGACGGTCCGCCTCAGCGCCGCTGCAGATCACATGGAATAACGAGAACCAGATGTACTGAGCGAAACACAACGGCGACCTGCTAAACGTTCCTTCCTCTCAGTGAGTCCGACGGCACCGTCCACTCGGTCCAAAACAAATCTGTTGTTGCTAGGATTCCCAGCACAGCACAGAGAAAGCGTACATCACTGTTGATCAAAAAAAACATTTTTTAAATCGCTGAATGGTCCACACATTGGCAACACAATTGGATTTTCCAGAACCTTCCAGTTGGGAAAGCAAAGCTACTTGTTCTCACCTGAAGCCGATGTGGAAACTCAGCAGATCATTCCTGTTTCACAAATTAGCTCGTAATGTGGACAGGAAATAAAACCTGTTCAATCTGTATTCTCAGTCCTGCGTAGAAACACAGCTCCCATTTTAGATGAATCAATTCGATGAGTTCTGTTTGTGACAGACAGTCGGCGTTTTGCCCTCTCGTAATGAGAAGGCTGTAAGCGAGGGACCTTTGCGGGTGACCTTACCATCAGATATCTGACATCCTTTGCATATGAATGATGACATGATTAAACCCACACTTCACTGCTCCATTAAATCCCCTCGTCACCTCATCTTTGGCATGCAAATAATCCATAAACCCTGACTTCTGTGTCACATACCCACCACTGATGATAATTGCTGGTAGCGTCCACTAAATATCTCACACTCCCACTGGCAATTTGATGGACTTCTTGAAATAATTCTTAGTAGTGATAAGTTATTGATTTTTGGTCAAACTGAAATGTTTCAGATCAAAATTTAATACAGTAACACAAAGATAACCAGAGTAAGCTATGATCCACTAAACCTTAGAACTTCTTGTGCCATCTAATATAATATAACTTTGGTATTCGTGTGTAGAATTTTGAGAAAATATATTTATCTACAGGGGCAGTATGATATCATTCCCTCATCAAAAACATACTTGGAGTGTTGCTTTGATTCTTTCATATATGTTTGAAAAAACCTTTAATTTCCATGGCAACCGTTCAGCTGTGGAAAACGCCTGGTTGTACCTAGCCCCGCCTTTGAGAACAAAGCTCCTCCTGAGAGCTGCAGTTTCTGAGCTTCCATCTTACACAGCGGCTCTCCCTCATGACTTCCCCACTCAGCTCCTTCAGACTAGCCAGCAGCAATTAGCAAATACCTGACGGAACTGCACATCAGCTTATAGGAGCTACTTCTCTGTGCAACGCTGGTAAAAATGTTGTTAAATGGTTAATAGAGGAGCCATGTTGTGATGGCTTTTCAGAAAGAGCGGGAAATCTTAAAGAGACAGAGGCCCAATTTCAAGGCATTCATTAATAAATTCAAATTTCTTCTAAGTCATATTTAATATATATAGCGCAACTGATCCTAACATAGTTACTTGATTGTGCTATAAAATGGTACTATGTGCCTGAAAAATATAATGTTGTCCCTTTAATAGATATTAGAATAAGGCTGTAACCTAAAATAGGGGAAAAGTGAAAACTTTCCAGATGCACTGTGAATCTATCAGTTCAAAAAGTTATGCTAGAGTTGTGTACATGAAATCTTAATTTTATAACAGAAGCCCCTTCATTTTGTCTCATTGCTTTCTTTTCCTGACAGATTCGCTGTAGACGCCCTTCCTTACATCTCACTCCCTCACGTTTCCTTTGTCGCCTTTTCCTCTCATTTATTCAGATACATTTCCAGCAGCTTGTTTTGTTCTTTGGAAGACAAATAAAAAAATTTAAAAAAATCAGAACTCGTAATCATCAGTCTGAACGGTGCTCCCACATGGGTTCCTCTGTGAAATATATATGAATGTTTTTGTTTTTTAGACGTTTCACAGATCCAGGGAAGTGTTTTGGAGAGTTTAATACAGAGAACTCACACACACACACACACACACACACACACACACACACCTACGTACAGATAAATAACCAGGAGAGTGCACGGATACACACCATCTAGCATTACCATAGGGTGCGGCTGTTTTATCAGCCCCTCCTGAGAGACATTGGAAATGAGATAAAAGCAGTAATGGGTGGTAATGGAGCCCCCCCAACACACACGCCCGCACACACACACACGCCCGCACACACACACAGGCAAAGAGCCTATAACGTTGTGAATAAAAATGTCCTTGGTAAATAATCAGCGTGCCGGTTTGCTTTTATGCATCAACTCAAGTGTTTCTTCATCACAAAGGAGAAATCTTCTTCCACTTTAGTCCATTATTCATACGTCTCACAGAGTCTTCTGTTCTTGTATCTCAATTGGACGCATCAGCCTGCCAAGAGCTATGAAGCAAATTTATGAAGCAAAGGAGAGAGCAGCATAGGACGAACACAGGACTCCACTGTTTCACCTGCTGCAAGCCCGTTTCCCCACGTCATGCTGGAGGAATCTGCATTTGTTCAAAGAGATATTTAGACATGGAAAATTAGGAATTTGCTTTTGCTTCTATTGCCGGTTGTTAGAAATGCTGCACTGGAGGTTAACCTAAGCATTTTTTGTTCTTTCCAGCCTTCATAGAGGGTAAAAGAGAGACTACTGCTGTGTCCTTCTGTCTGTTAATTCAATTCAAAAATACTTTATGGATCCCAAAGGGAAATGAAACAATGATGTCACAGACACCACCGTTGTGCTCAGACACCACCGGACATCAGAGTGTGTTGGTTATCGTTGCATAGACAGCAGATGAAACTCCAGTCTATGATGTTTATGACGTTCAAACATTTCAGGGCATGTCTTCAAAAATGTACACCTTTCTCACTGAGTGCTTAAATTGCAATTCTGCTTTTATTTATTTTTTGCCAAAGATAATTCCTGTTTTAAAATCACATAATTAGATGATGAACAGATTCACACCGTCTACAACACTACGCTATCAATGCTATCTATGTAGCATGGTGCGGCTGGAGGCTCTACCGGACCCATGGACTCCATCACTGGGCCATCTATGCTTAATTTAAAAGCAACAACCTTCATCTATGGGGACGTAAACAAACAGCCAAAGTAGGCAAAGACATACCCTAAACGTACCAGAAGTCTTTCCTTTCCAAGTTATTTTGGCCTGGACTAGATCAACTCGTTTCTTTTTCTTAGCAAGAGACATTTAAAACCCACAGCAAGATGTATAGCTCGGGTTTTGCTAAAAGGTTTATCTGTTTCCATTTTTTTTCTTTAAATATTAATGCTAAAACTTGACATTTAGTTGAAGGTTGTTTCTGCAGTGGTTCAAGCTAACTCAGACATGATGTCAAACAGGGATATATATATATACAGTATATATATATATATATATATATATATATCGCGGTTCACCTTTCACGGTCTCGCTGCTTCGCGGATTTGCATCATTCATTGTGTTCTGCATTCTGATTGGCTAAACAGTCTCTTTGCTTCTTCTCTACTTGTGTGTCAATAACGTTGCGGTTTAATATTTACACGTACGTAAAACAGCTTGCCAAATTTAAGTTTGCAAAACAAAAAAGAGCGACAACAACTACCTATAACTATCTTCTTCTCTCGAAAAAACACACCTGCACCAAAAAAAACGCTACAGAGCGGAGTCAGGATGCAGCGGCTCAGTCAGAAGAGCAGTGAAATACACCTGAGTCACTATTTGTCCTGCTGTACTTTGTATT
>CAEFZX010013431.1:0-16054 GCA_903066825.1 Alfaro cultratus | reverse complement strand
TATATGAATAAACACCTGTAGATGTGTAGGGTTAGGGTTTTACAGGGTAACTATAATCTTTTGAAAAAATAGGCTTGTATTTTGTATAAATATCAGCTGTAAGAATTTGTTGTCATTTTGAAAGAACCACCATTTCATTTCTGGTTTATTTTGAAATTAGAAAAACAAAAGTTTCCAAAAAGAGGACGGATACATTTTCCTTTATGATACTAGTGTTATAAATAAAAAGGCACATAGATTCCAACCTAATGACAAGAAAAATAGATTTAAAAATTTATCACTGGTGCAGAGAAAAAAGTGAATGTAACTTGACCTCATTTCTAACTTTATGATGTCATATATCTACATTTCAGCATGAGTGCCGTTTTCCAGCTGCTCAGTGCTGCTGACCGGAAACATTCATCAGATTTCAGAAGGTAAAAGGACCGACACTGACATAAATGAATAAACAGGACAAACAAGAACTAAAGACAAAGGAATAAGCCACATGGAAATGACAACATTAAGCTGAGTATGACTAAATGTTACTGACAAGAATAAACAATATCGAAATGTTCAGGAAAGAGACAAAAGAAAACCAAAACACAGATACCTCTAGATCAGGACAAAAAAAATATTTAGTTTTTTTTCTGCTATTCTAAGTTCATAAAGTTTTTTGAATCTCTACCACCACCAGAATATTTAACAGAATGAATTTACATCATTTGGACATTTCTCCATACAGTTACCATAATTGATTTGTACAGTAGCAAACCCATGATCACACTTTAAAAAGCAAAACCAGACTTCAGCCTAAGACAAAGCAAACAGGGTCCATGTCTATGTTTTCTTTTCCTTTCGGAAGACGTTTCCATCGGACTGATTTCTCCACTTCAGGGTAAATCCACTCACTCCAGTCTCCTGCAGTCTGTTCTGGAGCTGCAAGACAAAATTAGAAAAACAAAATAAAAAAACGTGCATCTTTACATTTACACATTGGATTTTGTTCTCATGTGAGGCGTAATCGTTTGTGCGCTGCAAGCTGTTTTCATGCTGAACTTGCCTTTGTCAAGATGATTCCTCTCAGAACAGGGTCATTCAGGTCCACTGAGTTGTTTGTGGAAAGTCTTATCTTCACAACCTGTTTTCTCCCTGATTTAAAAAAGTAGCACAGCATTAGCTTGTTTCTCCATTTTAGCCATGTTCCTAATTGTTGAACTAAACATGTATGAAATACATTGATCATTAGTAATTCTAATTAACGATGTTCCAACCCAATCCCAAATGTCCATCATTGCATGTTTTTTTTTGAAAATAGGATAGCTACTGCTACCCCCTGACAACTTTAGTCTAGACGTGGGGGCTAATCTTTGCTAATCAAACTCAATTTACATCTGGTTAACGGGGCCATCCAAGTTTGTAGAACAAATTTTAGTTTTTTTTTCTCCAGTCACTCAAATGAAAGACTGCTTAAATGTAATGTGTTGTTAAAAGCATAAAACCTGTTATTAGACAGGAACTCGGTATAGGAAGATGCACTTTCTTTATTCTGTCAAATTGGACAAAATCGGCCAGATCAGGACATCCCTAATGCTTACAAAATGGAGCTTCTCATGTTCTCTTCTTTTCTTTCTTCTGACTTTAAAACACACTCACTAGGACGGTCAAAACAGACGAAAGGTAATCTTGATGTGCAGGGCAAAAACTTCCATCTCCCCGATGCCCCAGAAGACGTAACACCACATATGACTGTCATTGAGCCAATCATATTTGTAACAGAATCCCAGCTGGTAAAGCCGATGTCGCTCCCATCAGACCAGTGAAGATTTGGATCTCTAAATAGACCAGTCCAATGAAGGTATCCATTGAACATGGAGAGCTGGATTTTCTGGTAATCTGTGTCACTCTTGAAAGTGGCGAGGTCTATGAAATTCACTCTGCAGTACGTCTGAGCATTGGACCAGGACATTGGTGTGGTCACAAAAACATATTGGGGTTCCAACTGCGAGCCTGTAGTTGAAGGGAATAGAGGACAGAGGTGAGCAGAAGTTCTGCATTTTACAAAAATGCTTAAAGGAATGATACTTAACGCCATGCTAAATATTTTTACCTTGGTAACAAATAAAATGTCGTCCTAATGAGCACCTCTCAGTAACCCAGCCCCCACTGTAGTGGAATGACACACATAACTCGTCTGAGTAATCAAAATTAGGTTCATTGGATAAAGTTCTCCAGTGTCTGTAGTCGGCTCCGTTCCCCTTGAAGCCATCGGACCATCTCCAGTTGATTTCACTGAACAGACCAATCCAGACGTCAGAGCTGTAACCAGCGGATGAAAGAGTGCTAATAAATCGGTTCTGTTCTTCTGAGCTTAGAACGGTTGCCAGGTCTGTGTGGGTCTGTCTGCAGTAGGTCTGAGCTTCAGTCCAAGTCAGAGATTTATTAACAAAGTGGTAGGAAGGTTTAAGAAGGAGGCTGGTGGAGAAAATGACCCCATCTGGAAGATAAACACAGTTTCTTTCTATTTTTGTTTTGACTATCTCTAGATGAAAACATGAAGTCACTGACCTGAGAGAACCAAGACTCCCAACAAGATCCTCTCCATCGTGATGCCGCTCCGCGGTAGAAAGTCCTGAAAAGTGTTCTGGCTTTTTGCTTGCATAAGGATATCACCTCTTCTGTTGAACTGTGCAGACATGCAAATTTTATTAGCTCCCTAAACAAATCTTTCTCATTAGAAAAACAAACACAGTCACGAATGACAAATTAAACTGCCAAGGTGACATTGAAAGTTTTTCTTTCCAGGTAGTCATAGCTCTTAAGTACATCTGGGTACATAATGGAGCAACTTGCATTGTGTATTTTTTTTTAATAAAAAACTGGATATGCAAAATAGCTTAATGTAATAATAAAAGTTTAGATGAAAACTAGCCATTCCATGTATCCACTGAATTTCATGAAATCTGGCACAGACCACCTGTAATACTAGAAGACAAGTATAAGATTCCACAAAGGGGGTTTTATTCAAAGAACTAACTTTGTTAGAGGTAGAGGTCCTCAGAAAAAAACACATAAAAAATAATACATATAGCACCAATGGGTGCTGTATCCTATGCTCACAAACAGCTTAGGATGTTGTTTATTTTTAATATACTCTTATTCATTGCAAGGCGATTTACTCTTCAATAATTTTGGAGACAAGATAAGATTTCATCTCAGTCTTATCTATACAAAATAAACAGGCAGTTTAGGTTTTGTTGCATAAAAGCATAGTTTCAAAGCTGCAGTATGTACCTTTTTGTAAACCGTAGACTTGGACCGAAAATTTGAACAAGTTCCTATAAACCCCGCCCCCTTGGTCTCTGCTGCGTCACGCAGCCCCGCCCACACAGAGAAAACTAGCGTGAACACGCAGGCTAGTAAATAAGGCTCTAGGTCAGCTGATAAACAGCTACAGCATCGGTAGGTATCAAGAATATGCTATAGTTCATATTTTAACGTTGCCCTCTCTTTATGAGTTATAAATAGTGTGTGAGCTAACATAAAGGCAGCTACGGTGTGTAATTGCTCAATGTTAGATAAGGTTTGATAACCATCTTGGCAACATGTCAAGCCAGTAAATTAGCAATTTACATTTTTCGCTTTGTGTTATGCGTCTAGAGCTGGGATCGGCAACCCAAAATGTTGAAAGAGCCTTATTGGACCAAAAAAACAAACAAAAAACATCTGTCTGGAGCCGCAAAACGTTAAAGCCTTATATAAGGTTTATAATGAAGGCAAAACAAGCTTTAAGTGTTTATATTAGCTATTTTAGCTTATTATCAAAACGACTATGCGTAAACATAACTAGCATTTATGATTAAATGTTTATTTTCCCTGCAGTGCGTCCTGGACGGACTGAAGCGCCAGGTGACTCTGGTGCTTTAAGTTTACCTTCCGTTACAATATTAATGTTTTATGTTTCATTGCATTGATAAAATAAAGAAATCAGATTTTGGGTGGCATTTTTATTATGAAAGTCGACAGGGAAAGGGTCATTTTTCTCCTTTTGGAACTCGGAAAATCTGCCCTCAAATGCAGTTTGCATAACGATGATCGCTCTTTGTGAATAATCACCGTTAAATGTGTGATAAAAACAACAACAAAAACAACAACAAAAAGTGCATAACGTGCCGCTTATCTGGGCAACAAACGGAGTGCAATAAAACGCAACCTGCAGTTGTGAAATTAAAGCAGTTGCATTTTGAAAAGGTAAAGTATATAAAAATGTTATTAATACAGTTTAAGTTTGATTTCTGTGCAAATGCCAAGCAAGTCAGTGCAACGGTAAAACACAGCAGCTTCCTCTTCTCTTCTGACATGTAGCCATCCTCGGACCTGAGCAACAAAACACAATAGTATCGCTAAGTGTCATTCTAAATATATACTGACAAAAACTATTAATCAATTTATAAAAACAACCACTTTGTTATTAAATATATGTGCCTATATGGCAGGATTGTGTTCTTATGTGTTTAATTTGACTTCTGTTTACGGACTTCACTGAACAGCCTCTCAGCATCGGGCTTGTAAGATGGAACTTTAATCTTGACGCGGCAGCTAATGTAACATAACTTCCCTGGAAATGTCTTTCCACATTACCGTATTTTTTGGACTATAAGCCGCTGCTTTTTCCCCACGCTTTGAACCATGTGGCTTATAGCCCAGTGCGGCTTATATATGCATGTTTCCAGTTGGGGGCGCCCCCGGGCGGCGGGGGTGTGTGGGGGGGGGGTGTGTGATGGGTGGGCTTATAGTAAGGTGTGGAAAGTACGGTGCTCTTTTTGCTATTTGACAACTTCTGGCTACAGAGCAAACATTCAGGTAGCATTCAGGTAATCCTTCCGCAATGAATGCAAATGATTCGTTCCAAGAATTGTAGAGTCTCTTCTCGGCTATTTTCCTCTCTTCCCCTTTGCTCTCCATGGCAACACCACTCACCCGTCAGGTTGTTTACAACAGCCACATGCCTCGCACCCCACCCAGCTGAAAGATACATCACAGGCTTATCATCACACATTCTGATGATAGGGGGTAAGGTTTGGCAGTTAAGAAAAAGACAATCAACTCAGTTTTGTTTGTGTTTCAAAAGTTATGTAAGTAACATACATTTTAAATGCAGTGTATATAATTAAAGATGCCAGTTTTATTTCATGAAAATCGTCTTTTAATTTGGGACAAAGCAGCTGAAACAGTCGAAAAAAAGACGGGAAAGCAATGACGAGCTGGTGACCTAAATCAGTTGGTGTGAATCTTATTATTATTAGGCCTGAGCATCGAAGCGCTGCGAAGGCCAGTTGTAATCGTACTTATGATTTTTCCACCCAAAAATATCGGCTTTTTGGAGACCTTAGCTTATCTGAAAACTCACCAGACTTGGCGGACGGGTCAAGCCTGAGCCTGAACATTACGTATTTTAAAAAACAAGGCTCAACAGCGCCACCTGGTAACTTTAAAAACACTCTGCTCATTGACCTTACTTTATCATAGAGGCATGAAATTTGGCACACTTGTACAAAAGTGCTGAAATCACCCTTTATTGAAGTTTCTCAAATCAAATAAAGGTTTCACAAATCACACATTTAAATGTTCTGCAATTAGTTGAGAATAATCTGGTCTGGATTTGAAGAGTGTAGGTGTCAAGCTACAGGAGACCAGGATGCAGCGGCGAAACATTTATGAAATGCATCACATGTAACATGTCTTTGTGTGAGCCCAAAATGAAGAACAGCTTCATGCTCTACCACAAATGAGCTGGTATTACTGCTTGTGTAACATAACCATGATTCTTTGATGCTTAAACTATGAAAATATCTAAAACCAATTACACCTCTAGTAATTTTGGAACATCTACTCAAATGACACAAATATGAGACATGTGTGACAAAGTGAAATGTATTTTGTTGCGAAGGAGACGGCCTCTTACAAAAGAATAAACACAACAGCTACATATTAGGATTAGGACAAAAAAGGCATTTTTGTACACTTGGACATCTCACTAAATAACACAACATCACCTCCATTTCTATGTCAACTAGTTTCACTTTTAATGTTACAGATGAAATAGCTGCTTACTTAACTATCAGCTTGGCAAGTTTTACTTAAAAACATAGCCTGAAGGCTGTGCTTGAACATTACATCATTAACAACAACAAAAAAGACTTTTCCTGCTCAAGGTTTTACATTAACTAATAATCTTCCTAAAGAACATTACTTCATGTAATATTCAACTACCACCACAATATTTAAGATGCTTAAACTTGCAGACTAAGAATATATTGTGTTCACATCATTTGGATATATTTCACACAGTTACCATAATTAATTGATTGTTATAGAAGCAAATATTTAACTTTAGAATGATAATCTTTTTATTCATTTTAACCTGTATAAAACCTCTATACGTATTTAATTTCCTTTCGGAAGACGTTTCCATCAGGCAGTTTTGTCCACTTCAGGGTAAATCCACTCACTCCGGTCTCTTGCAGTTTGGTCTGGAGCTTTAAGACAAAATTACAAGACATATAAAAAGGACAGTTTTCTAAATTTTGAGATCAGATTGGATTTTCCTCTAATATGAGATATATTAGTTTTTAAAAAAACAAGCAAAAAAACCAAACAAACCAGATCTTTACATTTACAGATCAGATTTTTTCCTCTTCTGAGGTGCAATTATTTGTGCGCTACAAACTGTTTTCATTCCAAACTTGCCTTTGTCAGGATGTTTTCCCTCAAAACAGGGTCATTCAGATCCACTGAGTTGTCTGTGCGAAATCTTATCTTCACAACCTGCTTCATTACTGATTTGAAATAAGAAATACAGCAATAGGTTGAGTGTCCATTTCAAAAACATGTTCTTATATGACCAAATAAATGAGTATGAAATGCAGTGATAGGTAAGTTTCACATTAGTGAATGGGATGAACTTATATGTCACATTTCTAGTTATTTTGACCACCGGAAGCGTTTTCTACTCTGATCTGTAGGCAAGTTGAGGTTAGGGGAACATCGGCATGGACCAATCCCCCTTCTGACCAACACCAGCATGCAGGCCGACCGGGAATTTAATCCACGGATTGGAGGGCGAACTCCTACCGCCGTTGTCGTGTTGCCACCATGTCTGTCGAAGGCATGATTCTGTGTTGTTTGGAGCTCAGAGTTCCACCTAATGTGAGTCGTTTTGTCTTGTTATAATCATGTTCCGCGGAAGTCTGATTATGCCACAGAGAATTTGCATGCCAAGAGTCTCGCGCTTCACCGCCAACTACCTATCTTGCATGGCCCCTGATCTTAACATTTCCCTTTGCACATGGAGTAGGACTCCTGCAGATTCACTGGGCTGAGCCCAGCTATGTCCTAAGACTGGAAGCTCAACCACCTTCCTACTGGTGAGTTCACCCCAAGACCTGGCTGTAGGAGGAAGCCGTGGTCTTCCTTGCTGCGATCAGACAAATCATCAAAGTCACCGAAGTGGTCTTAGTCTGACTCCAAAGCTGGTTTACCTTGGGAGAGCCAACCAGGAGCTAAAACTACAGACAACATAGAACTGTGGGTAATAGAGGTACACAGACCCCACAGGACACTAAGCTGATGATTTGACAAAGGCTGATGGATTTAGGTTTCATCTGCTGTTATACTGTATGTAGTGGCAAAGAAAAACCTAAGCCAAAAGACAAAGCTCTCAATTTACAGATCTGTCTATGTTGAGAAGTATCACTCAGCCAAAAAAAAAAAAAAAAAAGAGATCCTGGATACAAGAGGCAGAAATTAGCTTCCTTTATTGGGTAGCGGGGACTCGGCCTCACAGTTAGGGTGAAAACCGCCTTCTATGAACTGAAAAGTCTTAGTTAAGATGATCGAGGCATTGATTAGTACGCCTCCTTGCGACCTGGAGACTTTCCAGGTATGTCCCACCAGGAGGAGGAAACCATAGTGAAATTAAATCTCACTTAATATATTGCAAACCCCTACATCAAGGAGTCCAGTCGAAACTAAGAGAGAAAACATGATATTTTAACTTAGCCGTGCATTGTTGCTGTGTATATCAGTTCAGATATAAGAAATAAATGATAAAGCCATGCACTTCTTTATTACTGCATTGTATTCCTAGTTACCCCTGGTTAGATCAAGATATTGAAATTGACTTTCAGAAACTCCAGATGGAAAAACAGCTCTGCTTTTGTCACTAAAAGCTGACCTGCATAATTTAGGTGAATGATTTAAGAGACAAACTGATTAAATATAATGAATCTTCAAAGCATATAAATGGCATTTTTTTAACTAACATTTAGGAAGTATTAGACAGCAACTCAGCATATAGAGATAATTGTTCTTAAATGACTGAAATGTGGACAAAACATATTCTAATCATCCCCAATTCTTCCTAAAATACTCCTTTCAATTTAAAAAAAAAAAAGAAAAGAAGAGAAACACTCACCAGGAGGGCCATAACAGACAAAAGGTAATTTTGTTTCACAGGGCAAAAACTTCCAATTTCCTGATCTTGCAGAAGATGTAACACCACATATGACTGTCATCGAGCCAAGCGGATTCCTAACAAGATCCCAGCTGGTAAAGCCGACGCTGCTCCCATCAGACCAGCGAAAATCTGGATCTCTAAATAGACCAATCCATGGATAGTACGTACTAGGCAGCTGGCTCTGAACATTCTGGTTGTCTTTGTCACTTTTAATGGTGGCGAGGTCTATGTAGTTGTTTCTGCAGTACGTCTGAGCACTGGACCAGGTCATTAGTAGATTCACAAACACAAATTCAGGGGCCAACTGCGAGCCTGTAGTTGAAGGGAATAGAGGACAAAGGTGAGCAGAAGTTCTACATTTCACAAAGCCGTTTTAAGAAGGATGTATCATATTTAATATCGTTAACCTTTGTAGCACACAAACGGGCGATTATCTGAGCACCTAACATCAAACCAGTCCGCATAGTATGCGAACATTACGCAGAACTCAATGGAGTAATGGAAACTAGGTTCATATGATGATGTTCTCCAGTGTCTGTAGTCGGCTCCGCTCTCCGTGAAGTTATCGGACCATCTCCAGTCGATTTCATCGAACAGACCAATCCAGATGTCAGAGCTGTAACGAGCGGATGAAAGAGTTTTCATGAGTCGTTTATTTTCTTCTGAGCTTAGAACGGTTGCCAGGTCTGTGTGGGTCTGTCTGCAGTAGGACTGAGCTTCAGTCCAATTCAGAGGTTCATCAACAAAGTGGTAGACAGGCTGAAGACGGAGGCAGGTGAAGAGGACGAACAGGTCTGGAACATAATATAGATTTAATTGTTTTTCAACCTTCAGTGTTGCTTTGTTAAATAGCATATAATACCAGATTGAAAACGTACCATCACTGACCTGAGAAAACCAAGACTCCCAACAAGATCCTCTCCATCGTGACTCCGCTCTGAGGACTGCAGTAGAAGGTGCTGAGTCTCTGAAACGTGTTCTGGCTTTTTGCTTGATATAAGAGTATTTGTCTCATCTGTAGAACATGGTAACATCGTCGCCACGACTGACAATAGGTAAATGATGTGTACGAAAGCACTGAGTAGATTTGCAAGGTTTGTAGGCTACACAAGCAAATTGTTCTCCTTAAAAACAAACACAATCATGAATGACAAATCAAGCTGTCAATGTGGCACCGAGTGCCATCTTTTATAGTTTCTTATATACATCTAACTACATTAGGTAACTGCTGACATGTGGATTTTACAAGTCAAATTTTATCAGATACGCCACCCCAACTCAAACGTTTGGGGTCACCCAAAAAAAATGTCCTTTGACTGTTTAGCTGCCAATTTGTTGAGATAATTTGAGGAAATATCACCTCAAACTGTTCCCACTACAGCTAAGTAGGGTTGAGATCTGGTGATTGTGCCGGCCTGCCCATTAAAGACAGAATACCATCTCACTGCTTCCTTCCTAAACAGTTCTTGCATGTTTTGGAGCCAAGCTTTGGGTCATTGCTTTGCCAGACAAAACTGGCTTCAATAAAGCGTTGTCCACAGTGTGATAGTCAATATACCTTTTACCAGGTGAACATCTCCAGCCTATAAGCCCAGCATCCTGGAGTCATGTACTAACTTTGAGGCTGATGTTTTGTGGGTTTAATGAATATACCAGTTGGTGACCTGAGAGATGTCTGTTTCTAAAACTAGAATCTCTGAGGTGTTTATTGTCTTGGTCTCTAATTTCTCCTGTTCTGGTTAGAGCCTGTTTGTGCTGTTCTTTGAAGGGAGTCGCACACTTTGATGTATGAGATCTCCAGTGTCTTGACAGTTTAGCCTTCATTTCTCAGATCAAGATTAGATTTACGGGTTTCAGTAGAAAGTTCTTGTTTTTCTGGCCATTTTTAATTGAATTGAATAAACAAATCCTGGTGCTCCACATACTCAGCTAGCCAAACAAAGACTAATTTTAAGTGCAACAGCTTTCAGCTGTGCCAACATGACTGCATAAATGATCAGTTAGCACTTTATAACACCATAAAATGAGCCTCTGGACACCTCTGTAGATATTCCAATAAAACCAGCCACCTCCTGTTTTAAACTTCAAATTTTGAAGTATGAAACAAAGTATCAGACTAAAAATATCTTTACCATCTTTGTTATATACTTCTGCTTGTTGGGTATTAATTCATCAGTGCATAGCTCAACTGGGATTATGAAATAGAAAAACATTGAATGCTAGCTTCTAGAGATTTTTTTTGGAATCGTTTGTGTTCATCCTAAAATCTTAATCCTGAAAAATATTCGGAAAGCCCCTGCTTTGTTTGCCTATTTAAAACGATTAATTGTGAAAAGATAGTTTATCTGTCAGACAGACTTTTATCAGTCATAACAGTGATTGTTCCCATTGTATTTCATTCTTAAAGACTTTTCAATGGAGGCTCTTTTCTCCAATTTGCTGTATTCCAAAGTTGAGAGACACAACTTGAACAAGCCATTTTAAAACTAGCAGTCTGTGCTAAATGTAGCAGACGAGTAACTGAGTAGAGGGAAACAATACAGTATCGTCTCTATTAGCACTGCTATGTGGAATGGAACAGGAAAATATTATTTTTATAATGAAAGGAGCTGTAGTCAAAAAAAAACAAAAAAAAAAACTTTAGTTCACTGGTTGTTTTATGCAAAGCCTGTAGCACACAGTAGACAAATTTAATCAAGGGAGTTGTCAACCTGGTAGGACTGTGTGTTTCCTAAGCAAATGGCTCTTAAAAGAGAACACCACACAAAAGTTTGAAGGCAGATAGTGAATAAAACACTCATTTATGATGAAGACATTCTATTTTTCCTGCGTTTGACATTTTACCAAAACTCTTTTTTTCCCACTGTTATTAGTCCATCTAACCTTCTCGACAGTTTCTGTTTCTCTTCATGTTTCAATTGTTTCTGTTTTGCTTTTTATATTTCAGCTCAACCTCATGTGAACTATCACACAACTCCTACCAGACTGGTTTTTAAATATGTAGTGGTATGTAACGTTAATAAAAGATTGCAGCTTTAAAGATGTACTGTGCTACGTCATAGCTCTGTCCCTGAAGTTAACTCAGTCGGTGGGAATCCATATTGACGTATCACAGGCTAACATTAAATACTACGTCTTGGTCCCCTTCTTCTTCTTCTTTTGTTTTTTTATTGGCGGATGGCAACCAACTTAAGGTGCATTTACCGCCACCTACCAGACTGGAGTGTGGTCATCACTGATCCCAGAGGGAATTAAAAATACACTCTTGGTCACCTTACCTGTGTGTGTTATCTCTGCAGCAGGACCAACAGCCGTCTCACGGATATGATGTCACACATGCGAAGAGACACACTTAAACTACAGTGTCACCTACAGGACACTTTAATACCTGATTGAGACAAACAGGAAATAAAGGTGACTTCACTTTGGAAATTTTGACTTATTAACTTCACCTGCTACACACACACATTATATCCATATAAGAATCCATTCTGTGTTGCTTAGACTGTCATGAAAAGATCAGGTCAAAGAAATTGGATTTGGGCTTAAATAACAACAAAAGCATTGATACATTCATACCACTCTTAAAAACTCAACCAGTTGATCTTTGAGAAGAAAATGTTAATTTTAATACGTGGATATAGACATATGAAGCTGAGATGCCATCAAGGGACAATTTTTCTTGTCATCTAAATAATGCAGACAGGAAACTAACTTTGACTATATAGTTACAAAAATGGCAATTGTTTTTCACGGCAGCCCCACCCCCACCAGTTAAACCAGTTGCTAGTTGCAAGTCTTCTAGAGCTCTTCTATCATGTTTTTTTCTTTTTAATACTTTCAAGCAAAATAAAAAAATGAATTGCTGAACCCAAAATTATTCATACCTCATGGCAAATTTAGATTAAGTTTTACTTTTACCAATGTGTTTCTAACTGACAGGAAGTAGTATTAATAATTCACAGCGGCCCATTGGTAGAAGGTCATAGAGAATCTGTGGAGGTGAGCTAAAGATTAAGGTGATGGCAATGAGGCCATCAAAACCTCGCAGACCTGGAGCTCAACATAAGAGATCATCTTTCAAAATACCAAAATCTGGTCAGAAATTTGAAGCAGTGTTTGATTGCTGTGGTGCCAGGATATCCCCAACTCATAACTGGGGAGAAAATACTTAATTGTTCAACATGCCATGTTATTAAAATCTAAATAAAAACAACATATTTTTCAAATGATAGTTCTTTTTCATTATTTTATCGTTTGAGAGATACCCGTCTCTTTTGTTACCAGAAACAAACTTCCTTATAAATTCGGGGAAAAAAGGGATAATTCCAGAGGTATGAATAATTTTGAACTTAACATGTTTGGTTAAATCCAAGTTGGGACTAATAGTTCATGGTTCAGCCTTCTTTCTTTCTTGTTTTCCACCAGCCTGCTCTGTCCACTCCAGGGAGACTCCACTCACTACTTTCTCCTCCAATCTGTCCTGGAACTTGGGGGACAAAAACGTTGTCATTTTTAAATATTTCAACAAATATTTTATGGACACCCGCTTATACTTGGGCTGTAATCTCTGTTCCCTAAGATATAAATACCGAGCATTTCAACTCTACCTTTTTCAGGATGTTTGCTTTCAGAGCAGGATTGTTCAGACCCACAGAATCCTCCGATTTGATCATCATCTTCGTCGGCCGTTTTACTTCTAGTGGTAGATGGGATGGGGAAAACCAGCTTTATTCAAAGGTGACAATTCATTTGACTGAATACCGTTTTCCTTATTGAATGCATCATTTTATGTCTCTGAAGGTCAGTAAAACACTCACCAGGGGGGAGGCTGTGGCAGACAAAAACTAATCTTGTTTCACAGGACAAGAATCTCCAGTCCACTGATCTCTGAACAGACGTGGCACCGCATATGATTCTCATTGAGCCAATCCCATTCAAAACATTATCCCAGCTGCTGAATTGGAAACTGCTACCATCAGACCAAGAAAACTTTTCATCTCTAAACAGACCAATCCATGCCGAGTTTTTATTTTTTGTCAGGTTATTGATCTTCTTGTTTTCTCCGTCGGTACTGACAGTGGCCGGGTCTGTGTATCTCTCCCTGCAGTACGTCTGGGCACTTATCCTGTCCATTAATGTATTAACAAAAAAAAATTCACGAGCCAGACGTGTTCCTGTAGCAGCGGAGGATGGAGGACAGAAGTGATTACAGTTTTGTATGCTATTATAATACTTTTAGACCTAAATGTCATGCTTAGCATAATTACCCTTGTAACAAACAAATGGGAACTTGCTGCTGCAGTCTGTGTCCAACCATAACTCATTCTGGTTAATGGTTACACAGAACTGCTTGGCTCCAATGAAATCAGGGTCAGAATCTGAAGTGTGCCAGTTCCTGTAGTCAGCCCCACTGCTGCTGAAGCCATCAGACCACTTCCAGTCGACTTCATTGTACAGACCAATCCTGACATCAGAGTTGTGACCAGCAGAATTGAGTGCTTTCTTAAGCTCATTATTGTCATCAATGCTGTTAATGGAGGCCAGGTCTGTGTATGTTTGTCTGCAGTGGGTTAGAGCTTCACTCCAAGTGGATGACTGGTTGACAAAGTGGTACTGACGGCAAGTAGAGAGGCTGAGCCAACCTGCAGGACAATACATTACGTCCTTGAAAATGGAATGTGCTCTGAAACCAGCAATCTAAACCTACTTCTTCCTTAATGAAAGAGTAAATCCAATATAATCACATTAAAATGTGATTATATTTACATTTACCCGTGAGAAGCAGGAGTCCCACCAAGATCCTCTCCATCATCAGGCTTCTGTAGACTGGAAAAAACCCTGAAGCTCTCAAAATAAAAAGGTTCCTCTTTGGCTGTTTTGCAAATGTTTACTAAGAAATCCATTTTGTGTTCTGAAAAAAAATGTGAGATGAACATGAAGTCTGAAATTTGACATCAGTGTTTTCATTGTGTGGAGATGGAAGAAAACAGAAGAGCTGTTTTTGCATTTTGACATTTCAAAAATAAATTTGGTTTTTGGAAACATGCCAATTTCGAAAGCACACCATATTTCAATGAAAAGCTTTGGAGGTGGAATAAAGTGTTCTTTCTTTGGCTGTATCGAATTTGGTTTATGTTGCCATTGGGGCAAACCATGAAGAAGAAGATGATAGAAAGTAGTTGGAAGATGATAGCGCGACATGTTTTAATGACTTATTGCGTGAATAAACTTATGTAATGGAAACACAGCAATTGCGAAATTGTGCTTTTTCGACATTAGCAGAATATTGAAAAAGATTTTCTCATATTTGTAATGGAAGCACAACTGCTGCCTTATTTTCTATATTCTTTTTTCCTCATACTTCGAGTCTATTGTCTCTCCTTTCTTCTCTCATGTCCCCTTTTCTGTCTCCCTTCTCTTTTCTTCTTCATCCATCCATCCATTTTCTTTCACCTTTATCTGCTTTAGAAGGGTGCTGGTGCCTATCTCCAGCTGTCAACGGGCCAGAGGCGGGATCACCCTGGACAAGTTGCCAGTCCATCGCAGGGCAACATAGAGACAGACAGGACATGCACACACACACACTCACACCTAAGGAGAATTTATACAGACCAGTTAACCTCATGTTTTTGGACTCTGGGAGGAAGCCGGAGTACCCGGAGAAAACCCACGCATGCACAGGGAGAACATGCAAACTCCATGCAGAAAGACCCCGGGCCGGGAATCGAACCCAGGACCTTCTTGCTGCAAGGCAACAGTGCTACCAACTGTGCAGCCCCCTTTTCTTCTTCATGACCTTTGTAGTTCTTTTCTTGTTCCATATCTTTTGCTCTTTTCTGTCCTATTCCAAGTTCTTCCTTGACCTTCTCTCCACTGTTTCACCTCACCTGTCTAAAACCAGTTCTGTCTGTGCAACAAGCCTTACAGTGTTCATATTTTAAGGAAGTGTTTCCATGGAACTCGAAATAATTATTTTTTGAACAGCCAGGCTCTGTCAGAGTGCGCAGACAAATTTGACATGCAAATAAAAGTCAGATGAGAGTAAACCGCACTTCCTTATATCATCACAGTGAACCATTCTAACAGCAGCAGTTGTGATGACTTGCTATGACATTATCTTTGCATATTATGTTTGTAGAAAATTCTACAGCTTGTCTAATTCTACATTACACTTATTCTAACCCAGAACAGAATAGAAAAGCCCCGCAGCGCATTGTGAAAACAGCCTCCAAGATCATTGGTGCCCCACTCCCCGCCCTGCAAGACCTGTAACTCAGTTTCTTGTTGAAATAACTCTGAAAAGAGTTAAATTAACACCAATTCTGATAAGGACCAAATAGACTCGGCATAGTGTTGATTTAACTCTGCAGAATTTACTGTGCACCACCTGCCTCACCCAGAAAGCAGTTACGATTGTGGGAGATGCAAACCATCCTGCCCACAAACTGTTCAGTGTCCTGCCCTCCGGAAAAAGATACAGAAGCCTCTGCTCCCGCACCACCAGACTCTCCAACAGTTTCATCCATCAGGCTGTGAGGATGCTGAACTCCCTCC
>CAEFZX010013427.1:0-35651 GCA_903066825.1 Alfaro cultratus | reverse complement strand
TGGAGAACTGATCTACACAAGGAGGAGGTAATTAAGCAATTTCATTCCAGCGTTTTGTACCTGTGGCACATCTAAAAACTGCAGGACTGCGGCCCTCGAGGACTGGAGTTTGAGACCCCTGGTTTAGGCTGAAGCAAATCTGTGTTGAAATGATCCATTGATCATCCAGACCTAAATCAAGTTGTGAATTTCTGTCAAAAGTTCTTCCCTTCCAATAAAGTCTGTCTGAGCTTGAGCTATTTTGCATAGAATAATGAGCTAAAATCTTATTTAAATGTGCATATCCCAAAAGATTTGAAGTGAATCTTATCTCTTAAAAACCACTGACTGAATGGAGAATGAATGCTTGGGTACATCATGCATTTTTATTCAAAAAATGTTTCCACTTCACACAAATGAGCTCTATTTTATCACATAAAGTAAATTATTAATACTTTTTACAGGCCCTGTGTGTTCTTATGTTGAAACTTTTGAATCCAACTAAAATGTCTAAACCCAACTTGTATATATCTTTGTATACAAACTCGTAATTCTCAAGTAGTTTGGATTTTGTGCTTAATATTTTGGTACTAAATCGTATCCTAAGAGAGAGAGAGCTTAAAAAATGCTTTCTGCTGGTGAGTGGGTTTGTTCCTGTTAGCTTCAGTGACTGTAAAAGACTCTTTTCATCCCCAACATGAACTGTGATCCTCACAGCTCTCCGTCCTCTGTTGCAGGGAACGTGTTTCTAAAGCACGGCTCGGAGCTTCGCATCATTCCCAGAGACAGAGTGGGAGGACAAGGAGACTGACTTATGCAGCATTTCCCTGTCGATGGCATAATGACTCACACCACAGAAACACACTTACGACCCTGGAAACACCGCAGCATGTTTTATATTTATTTTTTGAGCCCACATAACTGACAGTGACTCACAAGAGAATATGCATATATAAAGTCACTGGTGACACAAGAGTTGAGATGTTATCAAGCAGGAGCTAAGGTTTGGAGTAACAACTAGAGAAATTACCTGAAATGCTGAGTAATAATTCTAAGCAAGGCAGATTTAGAGTAACTTTTGTATTATTTCACTTGTCCAACCAACAGTCAATACATAAACGGAACATCTTTTTTTATTGTTTACTTTAGTTTAACCTGCATTGTAAATATGGCAGCATAACAAGTGATTTATTTTTGTTTGTTTTTTTAAATAAATATAATCAGATTATTTTAATGAATCTTGTTACTTTGCTGATGAAGATAATTAGACTGCTCACATTATTTCTTTCTGTAAAGCTCCTATCCCTACAACTTGCATTACTGATGTGTTCTGAACTTGTGCTGTGGACCTGGTGGAAACATTTTATGAGCAAATAAAACTATAAAATTGAATTCTGCAAACACATGGCTCTCTGCTGCCCTCTTCCTCCTCAGTTTTAGCCATCAGGCTGTGTTTTGGCTGGTTGTTCAATTTAAAGGATATGCGTTCTGGATCTTCACACATTAAATGGAGATAATTACTGACAGCCCACCAGGATTATTTTAATATGCAAAGTTAAGTTGGATTTATTATGATTTGATCAGGAGGTGCTGAGGAAATAGGATTTGCATTTAAATAGGTGTGATTAGTATGCAGACACCATGAAACTGTATCACTATCCATAACATTTTTCATTAAATGCATGAAGACATTAAATGCATAAAAAATTATGTAGTAATAAAAAAACAGAATTATGCTTTCAAATTGCTGCACTATGAAAAAAGCTGTTGATCATCTCTGCATGAAACCCTCATTTTCTACACCTGATTGATCCTGCTCTTAATCGTCCAGATTTCCCAAAGCGCCCAGGGCGGCTCTCCTGTCCGTCACAGGCACGCGTCTAAATAATATGTTTTTCAATAATATGCTATTCTTTAGCCCATTAAAATAGGACAGACACACCAAGTTAAAAACAAGCTGCAGATAATAGTGCAAAAAACTCAAAGTTGCCTTTCGCTATAGCCATTAGGATGCAGATGGGAGGGAGGAGCAGGAGGGCCATTGCAAATGGATTTTCTAATTTATTTTAATCAAAGTCACTGCAGGGCAAATTCATCAGAAATCTACTTATGAAATGGCAAAAAGCCACAGTGTGTCTCAGGTGCAGCAGATGTCATCTATTTCAGGGCTACTGTTTAGGAGCCTAAAATTGACTTCTTGTTACAGACTCCTTAGTACTCCAGATATTTGCAAAATAGGCTTTTATTTTTGTCTAATGCATACACTGGCGTGGTTGTATGGATTGACAAAAAAAAAAAAAGTAATTTGTCTGAAAATACCAAACAGGACAGGGCACTGACATGTGGATCAGGGCAGGATGAATTGATTGCAATGATTTAGAAAATAAAGTCCACTTTCCATCAAATGGCTCTTCCCACAGATCTTTTTGTGCTCTTTTCTTTGTTCTTTTTTGTCCCCTTCTTTATAAATGTCAGCATGCACTCTTGAGTGTGCACTTTGGCCTCTCAATATAGGAAGCCAATTTTAAATGATATCTGAAGATATTTCTTGACCTCTATGATAAAATCTCTGCTGTAGCCACAGGTCAGCGAGACAGAAAAATAAAGATCCGCTTGTGGAAATAGACTTCTTCTGACAGCCATGATGATTAATTTGCTGTTCACTCTCATAGAAATGATGTAATATTGTAAAATAATAAATGAGTGAAGGTTTTCACATGCAGACAGCCAGATCTTATCACTCATCTTGTAACAAAAAACACAGAGTTTTCTCTCATCAGAGCTTTTAATATTCCTATTGACCTCATTCTGCCCTCTTCAGTCATAAATTCAGTATAGGAACAGTACGAATACAATGCGAGGGATCAGTTAAGGCTCTAGAATCTTCTTTTAACAAAACAATAAAAGTTTAACTTCTCTTTAGAGACTGTGGTTATCTGCAGCTTGTTGTTTTTTTCTTTTCAGCTTTAGTGTGGTTTGCAGCCTTTATTGTATTCTCACCTTGAAAAGCTCATTTAACACAGTGAATATTAATAGAATCTGCTTTCTTCAACTTCTAAGACGATCTCTTTGTTACTCTTGCATCAGAGGACAATCTGAGTTTTACAGGGGATGGGAAAAACTGCCTAATCCAAAAAGTACATCTTATAGCTTGATCAGAAATGGCAGCTTCCCATATGGACAAGCTGAGTGCCTTCTGGTGAAAAGATTTATTAGCAGAGGAGACAAGGACTGAGTTTTATGGCTGCAGAAACTAGAATGCGTAGCGGAGTCCATGTATTGTCTTCAAACTGCAGAACCCTGCATGGAATAGACTTATGAAGATGTAGGACTTCTGGCTAAAGGAAAAGCCTTGAACTTCACACCAAAACAGAAAGCCAATAACAAAATTAAGAAGTGTTTTGTTGTTGGTTTGACAGAAAAATTATGCCAAACCCACATGAAACTTATCTTATAATGCAGTAGGTTTCTGGAATGTCCTTCCCAAAAGTCATTCCAGGATTTTTTATTTTTTTTTTTTACATGTCAGGTCCATGGCAAACAAGCAACCGATTTAAATGAAGTCTATCAATTCTACCAAGAAATTTGGCAAAAATATCAGTCAGTGTTGTGCCAGAAACTTGATGATGGATGAATTAAACTGTGTGATTTCTCTGTAACAGTCACTTAAAAATAAATAACTAAAAGCCAAGAAATTATGACTTTGATGCTAATTGTATGTAATAAAATGTGCTAGATATGTGATTAATTGCTTTAAGCATGTTTGCTTTCCTTTTTGTCAATGCTTCATCTCATATTTGTATAAGAGAAAATTAAACTCATTCTCTTTGCCAACTCTTCTGAACATTAGAATCACAAAATCTGGACAGAACAGAATAATTCAGGATATATTGGAAGATTCATTAAAAAAAATTGGAGACAGGCTGTCAAAGATAAATAGGATATGCCTAACATGTCTGTACATTAACGTACTATATGGAGTCTAATCGAATGCATTCTGTGAGAGAGCACTATGTTTTATTCTGTTCCATTTCTCAGACTATAAAGGATGCCTAACCTGCTCTCAGAGCTGGCTGATAGCAGAACTTAAAAGCTGTTTGTGACTGATTTTCTCTCAGGGACAAATTCAGCAGTCCAGTTCTGGCTGCCTGAGTCCTGATCCCCATTTTTCTTCTTTTCCTCATACAATATCAAAAGTACTGCCATGCAGTATTTTTTCTCTTTCCTCTTCAACTTGCATGTTTTAGCTCAATCTGTTAAATCAGGCCTGCAGCAAAACCCATCTAGTCTTCTCCTGTTTTTGCATCTTTTTGCACCAACTTTGAGCCCATGTGAATTAAGGTTTGTGGGGATATTTTTAAATCAAGAAGAGGGTGCATTTTAAGGACAATCACCTTCCGGCTCAGCTGATGTGTATAGTAAAAAAATACAAAAAAAAAAAAAAAAACTAAACCTAAAAAACCTTATCTGATTTACTTTTCACAGCAGTAGCTTGTTTAGGCTCGGTGACAGCATGCTGTGAGTGTGACTTTGTAGTGTGGAGATGTCATTTAGAACTCCACAAATACTCCAGTGGAGATGAAGCATTCACAGTGATGCTGACACTTAATGAATCCTCTGTTCATCATCTTACTCTCACTGAAAAAAAATCTACCCTAACAGGGTGATATGTGGCGAGTCTTTCGGCAGTTTCCTAAAGTTGGTGTCAATCTCATGGGATTGCTTTTCTATCATCACAGAAGAAGCATTGACCTGCTGAGCGCAACATTAACCCACCAAAACAGCCAAGGACAACCCGAACAATCCTGCTGGGTAAATAAGTTTGGGGAAGGCTTGTTGATTTCTCTTGAGGGTGTTGTTTTCAAAATATATAAATCAAAATATGCCAGGTGCATACATTTTTTAGCCTTCAAGGCATTTTCTCTCTGTGCACTGCATGCAGATCCATCAAATCTACAACTTAACCAAAACTTTGTTCTAAACTAATTTTATCAGGATTTATTAAGACAATGTGAGCTATGTGCCTACAAAAGAGTTTATACAGTGGATGTAGGGTTTGTTGTTACACTGCTTTTTTCTCATTTCATCATATAACAAACTTCAAAGTATTATGACAAAACTTAGAGTGGCTTATCTTTATAGTTATGCTGCCATAGGACAAACTGACCCCTTTTTCTAACTTTCTTCTTCTACTACTCTTCAAATTACATTATTTGCTGTTATTTCAACTGTTAATGTTTTGTTTTCTCTGTTGTTGTTTTTTCTCCGTAGAAGATAGCTTATGGGCTGGAGTTGTATTTTGGGATGAAGGTGTGAAGTGATTTAAAGTAGGGTTAGGTCATAAACAGCACCGACACTGAAAACCCCTCACAGAACTTTGTTCCGTCCATCATCTCAAAATGAGAAGTGTATGACACAAATGCAAATCTACCAGGATACGACTGTCCATTTAAACTGACTGCTAGATTGAGCAAAGTGTTAATTGGATATGCAGCAAAGAGATCTGTGGTGACTCTGCAGCTCAGGTGAAACAATCTGTCAATATGGCCACTCTTAGTACTTCTCAAATCTAGCATTAGAGAAGGGTGGTACAAAACAAGCCATTGTTGAAAGAAAGGCACGAAACACTATTTAAAGTTTAAAAAAAAACATAGAAAGGATGATGAAAACAACTCAGAGCCACAATGTTACAATGTACATTATAGTAATGTACAAATAATCCAGATCTGTCTTAAATCTCTCCCTTCAAATGCTCCACCACTTCTTCACCACCAGAGAGCAGTAGAAAATAAAATAACATAATCACATTAATTCTTCACCTGGTCATTTCAATGTGAAGCAAAACCACATATATGTCAACAAGCCATTTAATTCAAACTTTATTTTATTGAATTTCATTAGCAATGTTAATCGTGTAATACCAAAATTTTTCGTAAGATTGAAGATCTTGTATTATATCTATATTTGCACTTAAAATTTGTTTTTGAAATTGTTTTTAATAGGGGTGCTGTTTTTTAATTGCTTTTGTCTCCTGTTTTGACGATATGACAAGAAAGATATGAAAATGCTGCAGAAGCACAGATAGACAATAGAGAGGAAGATCTGACATTAAGGGTTGCAACCTGCCACTGCCTGCAGGGCTGAGTGCTTCGTCTGATTGATGCAGGCTCTCTCCTCATTAGTCTGATCACCTTTGTGAATCCTATTAAACAAAAACACCACAGACAAAACAATGGAGGAAAGAAAAGTTTCTTGCATATCATTACATTTCAGGATTTAGACTGAATGACATAATGGGAAGCAGCATACTTTGCAGAAGGAAGAAAGACCAGGCACAACAGTACAAGGTGGTGATTAAAATTCTGCCTATTCTCTCATTTTTAGGGCATTTAGGTCTGAGCAGTTTTTCTCACAAAGTTCCCACAGTTCAAACTGGTATTTGCCCAATCCTCCTCTGATTGGTAATCATGTATTTGTTCCTGTGAATGAAAGGCAAAGATCCAACAGACTGATTGTTATCTGTTACAGTTTTGGAGTATGAGACACGGGAAGAAACTAGCAGTTTTACCCTATGGTAAACAGTACCCAGGAAGGTGCTTTGTGTAAACTTACATGGTCATTGTGTTGATGATTACAGAGTACTGACTGTACTGAAATTTTAGTTCAGACGAAAGAGTTCCCCTACAAACATGAGTGCTCTAAATGTGTGAATGTCCACAACTATAATCTGAGAAAAAAGATAGACCAGATGTGAAGCTTTGTGTAAAGTGTTTGTAGGTGAAAACTGGAATTCGAAGGAAGTGTTAGACTGATGATTCCTATTACATTTTCAACTGACCCAGGGAAATGTCATTTCAGGCTATAGGGAAATATAAACTATGGTTGTACAAGTCAAGTTGTTGCTTTCATGTGTTTTCTTCTAAAAAAAGACAAGTTCTGTGAGACAACAAAGATAGAGACGTTTGAGAGGAATGACAAGGAGTGCTGAAAGAACTCCTCGTCTTTTAGAAAGACGAGGAGTCTGTTTTTAGAAAACGCACAGACACAAAACAGACTCAGTACTTCACTTTACAATTTATAAGTGAAAACACAACAAAATATAAAACAAACTGGCAAAGATCCATTAAACAAATTTCAAATAAAAACAAATACAAAATTAAACACATCATGAAATCATAAAGCGTCATAGTTGTGTGCAATGATTTAAGGTCTTAAAGGGCCAAAACACAGACAAGAGGTAGGGACGATCATACAAACAGTGTCTAATTAATAATACTAATTTGAAATAAGGAAAAAGCTTCCAGACAGTAATACGGAGAAACAAGGAACAATTGCAGAGCAGATGAATCAAGCAAAGACTGACTAAAAGGGAGCTAAGATGTTGAAGATGACTGCTGGAGTGGGAAACCAATGATTCAAATGAACAGAATGTGGAACAGATGTGACATGGCAAATGCATGAGAAGCTGGGGAAGGAAAGGTTCATTAACACATCCTTCTTCACTAAGATTTCTGTGAATCATGTGATTAACAGTTGCAGTGGCTTCAATTAAAATAAGTAATATACTGAACAATCACAGCCTGTACGGACACTCACTTCACAAGACTCCACTGATGAAGAAAAAACATGGTAAAGATGCAAAACATTTGAACAAGCTAATACAATAAGATAGTCCAGTCAGATGGAAGCAACATGGAGCTCTTTGGATGTCACAATTTCTCTTTCTTGAAAGAGAAATTGCTCTTCCATTCCCCTCTGAACAAAAGCAGTGAAGTAACTAGCTGGGTTTTTTTTCTTCTTTACTATGGCAGTGTTCATAGAATTAAAGGAAAGATAAATTATGTCAGGACATTCATGATGAGAATCTCAAGATAAATTGACAAGGTATTTCGGTAAAATAATGACTCCAAAATAAAAGCGCTTAAATCCAATTTCATACCTCTGGAAGAAGTGAAGATCAGAGGTCATAAAAGAGGCCCTCCAGAACATTCAAAGTTTGAAGACAGTTTGTGAGGACGAATAGGTCAAAATCATACCTGATCTCTATAAAGAAAAAAGAGACCAGTTATAGATTATGAGGTCTTTCCTATTCTCTATATTTATGTATAAAATATATGGTTTATGGAGTTCATCATATTTAATCCAAAGCACAGCCAGCATAACACCCAGTAGGACACAATCCAAATCTCCTCTTAATACCTAAGTCTGTGTATTATTTATACAGTGTTTTATAATGTATTACTTTTCAAGCTGACTTTTATTGGTACAATTTTTTAAATTCTTCTTACTCTTGCAGAAACTCATTTGATAGGTTTCTGTGCACATATTCCTTAGTGTTTCTCTAAAACGTGTCTCTCCATTCAAATGATAAACCCCTGTTCTTTCTTGAATATTATTTTTCTTTATACAATTACTAGCATCAGATTCTTTTGTTTTATTTACATTTTTTGCCAAGTACATTATTTGAACATTTCTGTATTTGACTAGATCAAACTATTTCAGCACATTTTACTTTAAAAACATTGAATATGTATGCTCAGAGTATTCTACTTTATGAGAATTATTATTGCCCTTTCCTAATGTACATCATAGTGTGTTTTTGTGTTACTCCATTTCTCCACACAGTAATACATGTCTAATAAAATGTCGCCATGCTCTCTGCTATTTTTGCTTTTACTTGTTTAATTTGACACTTTCAGTACATTTTATAGTCTAAATCAAAAGAATATGTGATATTAGTTTAAGTACCTGGCGATGTAGAGAAGGATTTTAGCTTCATTGTGCCACAGGGGTTTAAATAAAATGTATAAACATAATTTTTCCAGTCACAGATACTTGTTTGAATTTAGCTCTGAAGTCTCTATGGGTCATTTTTAACACCTGAATATAATTTCCACTAAGTCATCCAATTTGAAGATTTGGCTGTGATTTTTTTTTTAGTTGTTCGCAACCTGTAAAAGGTTGTATTCCAGCTTTTACAGCCCCAATAAAAATTCTTGTTAACTCCTGCTGAGAGGTTAAAGTAATTCCACATCATGATGCTGCCAACACCATGTTTCATCATGAAAATTGTGTGTGCAGTGTGGAATGCAGTGATAGTTTTCCACCACGCCATGTGTATGCAGAAAAAGTTTTATTGTGCTCTCATGTCACCAGAGCACCACTTGAAAGATGTGTGCTGTGTCCCCAACATGGTTTGTGTCAAACTGGGAACAGGACTTTTTAGGATTTTTTTTCATCAGTTGCTTTCTTTGTCCCACTCAGATTTACTGAATGTAAAATCACTGTAAATATATTCTTGTGTACATAACTGATAGGATTCATTTTGAATCACTACAACAGAAGTTATATTGAGTTTCTATTCAAGGTCTATGAGTTGCGATCTGTGTGTTCTGTTAAAATTTTGTGGCTCATCTGTGTGTCCTCTATTTTTTATTGTAATTGTTATGCAAATTTTAAAGACAACGTCATAATATTTACTTACCATGTGATGCAGTAAACAGTCTTGATTCAGTCAACAGTTTACAATCCTCCTTTAAGTTGAGCATAGTAACTAGAACATAAAATCCAAATATGTGAAAAATATTGTGGTGTGTTTCTGTGGCTCTGCTCCTCAAATTTGAGCCCATAGAAAATTTTATAGTAACTCAAGACATGCATACCAAGGTTTTATGCAAATGCAACAATTTTTTTTTGTACACCTGACCCTTACAATGTCATTAGTTGGCAGTTTTGAATTTTTCACTGAGCCGTGTAGTCTCAAACCTCAAAGTCTCCACGTGGGGCCTTATCAGGGCACAGCAGCTGCTGCGCAGAGGGAACCCTATATTCTGCACTGTGAGAATGTGCCGTAAATATGCAGCTGAGCTTTCCAAAACTTCTATTGTACCTGTTAGGTGATAGAGAGCTGCAGGGATTAACCAGAGTTTGAGCGCTAATTGGTCATATGGGAACAGAAGAAGCGTCTGTCTGACCAGAGGGTCAGAATGATGGGAATTACACAAACAGGTGCTCATCAATGAAAATTCTGTGTATTATTTAATCTTAGTTTTCTTTGAAAATAATAAAGCTGTAAACAATTATTGCAACACAAATTTGCAGATGAAAATGTGCAGGGGTCTCTAATTTTGTCTAACTTATCTTGTGATTCTCCTCAGGTTTTGATATTCAATGCAATCTACCTTATGGGTTTACATCAATGTCATACATGCATAGATATTTTTCTCTTGTAAAATCACAAGAAGAATGCGTTTCTGGATTTCAGGCATAAACAGCTGGAAAAAATAAGGCTGGTCTTTGTGTTTCAAAATAACATGCCTCTGGAAGCCATCTAATCACAACTGATCGTAACTGTAGAGAAGGAAAATGGAAAATTGACTGTGGCTACAAACACTGCTAAGGGTTACATCTAGCATTAAGGCTGTCTTACTTGTGAATTTGGACATTTTCAATTGTTCATTTTGGAAACCTGTCCAGTTATTGAGCAATGAAAAACTCTGCAGAAAATTGACTCATAGAAGTTAAGGAGTGAAAGGTTATAAATAGCCATTCATCAACAAAATGAGGCTTCTTCTCTCATGGATAACTAATAAAGATTGAACCTTCTAAGATACCTATTTGCATTACCAGCTGGGTAAAATATGTGCTGAACTCATCAATGTTTTCTTTCTGTCAATATATTTAATTTTTTTCTTTTGACATAAAATGCACACTAGACCAGACGTTGGCAACAACTCATATAACCCACGCATCCAAAGTAATAACACCAAATTGGCTCAGATATTAAATACGTACAAAAAAAACAACAACAAAAAAACTGCAGTGCAAGACTGCACTACTTACAGAAATGTACCACATACTTTGTGGACAAAACTTATTTTGGTAATAATCAAAATTTTTCTGAAAGTTATCATATTGTACCAGAAAGAAGGTTATGCAAAAGATCTTCTTTCTTGACCAATAGCCTCCACATTTTCATTTTTGTTTTTGTGAAAGCTAATTATCTGTTCTACGTGCCCACATTGTTGATTATAGTGACGGTTAAGAGAATTTAGGATTTTTTTCAATATATATAACCACAACAAGAAAAAGGTCGTTACCTTTTTCTTGTATCCTCCTTGAGGGAAGGTGAGCAATATTTAGAGGCCAATACTGAACACTTCAGAACAAACAGCTAAATAAGTAAGGGAATAAATCCATATATAAATAGATAACATTCACACTATAAGTTTCTACAGAGATTCACACATGAACAAATGAAGAGAGGCATATTAACCCGCTGATGCGTAAGTGGGTCCTTTTTGACCCAGTGAGGTCATCTTTTTGCAATATCTTTGTAATGAAAAGTTTTCATCACTTCATATTTCAGGTATTCCTCAAAAAATATGTTACTGATATCATGCAATTAAAATGTTTAATTTACCTTTTATACATTTTAAGAAACAGTATGTTTTATATTTCTACCCCTTTCTTCCGTGAGTGGGTCAAAAATGACCCGCATTCATTTCCTATGGAATTTAATGGGAATCTTTGTTTCTTACCAACTGTGACTGTCAGGAAAACATTTTTTGTGAACTGTACACACTGGGTCCTAAGTGTCACCCCTGAGTAATAATATTTTACACAGCAAGAACTCTTACATATAAGTATTATCTTTATTTTTTACCTCATAAATGTGTGTGTGCGTGTCAATCATGAGTACTGTGACAGTTATTGTCACAAATCAACATGTCAGCCTTCTTCAAAGTTAGCTAACACTAGTTATCTATAACCAACTAGCTAACATTACCGCCTATACTTTATTGTGCATGTGTATTATTTTCGTGTGTGTATGTGTCTCTCTCTGTGTGTCTGACGCACTGGATGAGAAAACTAGTGGATGTTGACATTGTCCATTATTGACATTTCATCATTGCTGTTGTAAAATTGCTGCTGTTGTCATTTTGTTTTAAAAATGTTCTACAAATTGTCACAAATGTTCTACAAATTGTTCTAAAAACGTTTCAAAAAGTGAAAAATGAAAATATTTCAAATATGAAATAATTCTTGTGCGAAATAAAGCACAGTATTATACAAAACATTATTTTGAATCAAAATGACAAAAGTAGCATAAAAACACATTGATTGTAACCCGGGTCAAAAAAGACCCAGTCATGGAAGACTGTATAGTCAGTCACTCACGCATCAGAGGGTTAAGGCATATTAAGCTTAAACTGAAAATAGACTGAATAATGACACTGTAATTAGGTAATGGTTCATATCAAAGTATTTCAAATAACTATACACTAATATTTTTCTTATCTAACAAATGTGTGCAGTTTCTTGCAGGATTCAAACCCCTGTCTCTCATATGGTAGTCTGATTGTCTGCCAATTGACATAAGCACACACACACAATCACGCATCCACACACATACACATATAAACAAAACTATACAAATATACATACTTACACATGTAAGTACATTGTTGCAAGTATGTACACATACATACATACATACATACATACATACATACATACATACATACATACATACATACATACATACATACATACATACATTTGAAAGATACTGGCAAATACATAGTGGACAGAGAATAGTGAGAAGGCACTTGAATTATTGAATCATCCATCTTCTTGTCATTGGATGCACAGCTGAAGTGACACTCTATCACATCTGTGTATGTGTTTATAGACAAAATAAGAACCAAATGGCATGTTTTAAAGCAATAATGTGAATGCTTATGTGTTCTAGTCTCCATGAAAAAGTCTTATCTATACTGCTCCTGTTTCCTAACAGCAGACTGTTAAAGAGACACTTCTGTTTTCTATTACCTTGGGTAAAGCCTGAAATGCACAAACTGCCAAACCCTTCAGCAGGTAACACGAGAATATGAGAACATTTCTAGCAACACTACAAAAAGGAGATTTTGGGAGAATCGAATATGAGCCTCTGCTTTAACTTTTAAATCAAACTTTATGTCTGATAATGTTATATATTTTATAGTGTTCACCTGCTTTATTTGGTAATGCATAATAATTCGAACAGCATTTATGTTTGTTTAATTAAGTGTTTATATGTATTGTATGGAGAACAATGAAAACTATTCACAAACTATGGCTTATTGATTCGCTTCGACATGGACGACAAACTATATGACTTCATGAAAGAGTGAGGTGAAGTTCTTGTTGGTCATAATTTTCTAGACAAAGAAGACCAAGTAGGTGTATCTGTTGTGAAACCATTTTTGTATCCCCAAAAATTGTTTATGTGCACTGATGACAGTGATGCAGGTGTAAAATAATATTTTTTCTAATTACAAATATTTGGCATTGATCAGTCTGAGCTTATATGCTATAAAGTTTGTGAGTTTAAAACATGCTATTTTCCTGTTTATAGAATGTTGATTAACTATGCAGGTGCTGCTTTTCTAGCTGCTCTTCTATTTGATTATTCAAATATAGACTGACTAATTCTACCAGCTGTGCCCTCAGAAATAGTTATGATGAGCCAGATTTGGCCTGTGGGCCTTGAGTTTGACACATGTGCCTTAAATCATGAGGACATTTGTTGCCACAAGTCACCCAAGTTTATTAACTCCCTTAACTATTAGGATATGGGTGTCTTCGTAGAGCTATTAATTTGCATGTTTTGGGGTGACAGTTAGAGGGGGATAATATACACAACATTTTTTAATGTGTGTTTTAATCTGAAGGTAAAATAATTACTTGATTTTGCTATAAAACGGCTCGATGTGGTTGAAAAATACATTACACCACCCCTTCAAGTAAATTACATTTACTGATAATCATAGCCTTGCTAAATGGTGTTGGTCTATGGTTTACAGCTCAAGCACAATATTATCTCTCAGATCAGCTGTTCTCATATTCAGCTTGCTACCTATTTTCCCTGGTGGTGGGTGATATATCCTCCCCTCACCTGTCCTCCTGGCTCCTTCTTTAATATAGCTTTATTTTATGAAATCTAACTTTTGCTGTGATGGTAAATTTATGCTACAAACAGAACACTGGTCAAAATTTAACTTTTTGTTTCACAGCAGACAATGACATGATAAAAATGTGTTCTAGGCAAAACCTAGAACACTTGGTTTATTAGAGAAAAAAGAAAGACTGAAAGAAAAATAAAGAGAGGAATAAAGAGAGAGAAAAAGAAAGTTAGAAAAAAGAAACAAAGAAAGACAAAAAAGAGCTCACTCAAAACCTCTGAGTTAAGACTAAAACATTTTAGAACATACATTGAGCATGTTTACATAATAAATTTGTTAAAACTGATTTTACACCATTGATTTAAAGTAAAAGTCTAATTGATCATTGTACTTAAGGTGTCTGTGTTTTGCAAAATACAACTAAAAACACCTTCATTGTGATATGTCATATTTTGTTTATCTTATCACTTCGCAAAGTGCTTGTACCCGGAGAAAGCCGATAATGGCTGTTGTGCCAAGTCAATTTTATCCGTTGGAAGTAATTCAGCTCATCTTCCTAATCCAGCCTCCTTTGGTGACTGTCAAGTGTAGCGCCCATTGGCGATGCTGGTGAGCCCACAAGCCTTCAGAAATCCTCCAATATGTGCAGGGATGGGCGGGAGCAGCTCAGCCAGTGCTTCTCTGGCGCATGAAGTTAAAACTCTTGTGCGCCGTGGAGGCTGAGTATGTGGATGCTTCAGACGGATACATGTGCGGGAGTCACATCCGTCTGACTCCCATCGTTTCTTGGGATTTGATTCTTTTCGAGTGAAACAGCCTGGGTGGGCACTGCACGGCTGCACATCGACAGCGTCACTGTTTATCGGACGCGAAGATGCTGCTCCGCGGACTTCTCCTGTGCTTTTCAGTAACAGGTTTTGTTTTAGCGCAGCCCAACAGCGCCGGGTTATTTTACGCGCTCCGGTCCGAGCTGTCGGAAGACGCAATCCTGGTGGCCAACAACGGAATACGCGTGCCTTTCGGAAGATCGGTCTTCATCGACCCCATCAACGACCTGGTGGTTCAGACGCAGCCGGGAGACCGGTGCAGCATCACCGTGCTGGACAACGACCCGCTCACACAGAGACCGGGGCACCTCTCTCCCAAAAAGTTTCCATGTGATTTTGGTCCGAGCGACGTGATATATTCTCACTACGGCTCCAGGAGTCCGGCCAGGGACAGAGTGCGGCTGCAGCTCAGGTATGATGCTCAAACCGAAACTGTTATTATCCCGTTCATGATGGAGGTGGAAGTAGTTTTTACGCAGATGGAGTTACTCACCAAAAACGTGCCACTCACTGTTGATCGTCTTAAAGGGATTAGTAATCCTATCGATATGAAGATATTAGAGTTTACTTATGATAGAGTGAATTACAAATGCGAAGTGGCATCCTTATCCGGCGCCAGCACACTGCCCAGATATGGAAAACTCATTGAGGGAGGTAAACTTTCCACAGTGATGGACTGTGATGAATTCATACAAGCGGAAATACGCTACCAGCACACGTTTAATCGTAAAACTCCAAACAGGGATTATGTTCCTATGGTTGTAGAACTCCACGATAAAGAAGGGAACCTGGTGAAGCAGGAGTATTTTCATCTTATGGTTCGCATCAGAGATGGAGAGGAGAACACTCCCCCCAAACCCAGCTTTGTAACCATGATGATGATGGAGGTGAGCCAGTTTGTGATGACAGCCCTCACCCCTGACATGCTGGCTGCTGAGGATACAGAGTCAGACCCAGAAGAGCTTATTTTTAACATCAGTTCTCCCTTATCTTATGAAGAGGGTTACATAGTCAGCACAGATGATAGAAACCTTCCAATCACCTCCTTCTACCAGAGAGACCTGCAGGATTTGAAAATAGCTTATGTTCCACCTTCTCTGGACTCGGACACAGAAAGGATTTTTCAGCTGGAGTTTGAGGTGATAGACACGGAGGGGGCTGTCTCTGACCCATTTGCTTTTATGATTGTTGTGAAGCCTATGAACACTTTGGCCCCTGTTGTGACACGTAACACGGGTCAGCTGCTGTATGAGGGCCAGTCACGGCCTCTCATCAGCACACACAATTTGGAGATCAGCGATGAGGACAACCTGGACTCTGTCACAGTCACAGTGGTGGACGGCTTACGGCATGGAAGGCTCATGGTGCTGGGCTCTCAGAGAAAAGTTTTCACACCTGCTGACCTCACAACAGGGGCTGTTGTCTATCAGCATGATGGCAGCGACACATACAGTGACAATATTGTCTTCAAGATGACAGATGGGAAAAATGAAGTTGAATTTCTGTTTCCCATCACTATTGTCCCCACTGATGATGAGTCACCAATCATCAATGCAAACATGGGTCTAGTGCTTTTCAAACACCAAACGATTCCCATATCGCCTCTCGTGCTCAGTGCTGCTGATATTGACTCTGAAGACTCAACAATTAAATTTACCATTATTCCCCCTTTTTCCACCATCGGAACTGTGCTCCTGCGACAGTCAGATGCCCCGGAGGACCCCTCCTCTTGGAAATTTAATGCTGAGGATGAAATGTATGAGAAGGAGGTGACAGAATGGCTTCAGAAAGACATCACAGATGGAAAGTTGTTTTACAGGCACACAGGTCCCCACAGCATAGAAACAATCATGGATCAGTTTATGTTCACTGTTCAGGATGACAATGACCCACCTAATTTATCTGGAGATAGTGTATTTGTAATTCGTGTTTTACCGACTGATGACGTGTCCCCTGAGCTGTACCCCGGCACTACCCTGCAGATGACTGTTGAGGAATATGAACTCACTCAATTCACTAAAGAGGTCCTCCGTTACACTGATATGGACTCAGAGGATCGTGACCTCAAATATACACTCATCCAGGCTCCAACTGATACAGATGAAAATAACCCCATTGTATTTGGATCATTAGTGTTGACAGATCATCCTGACTCTGAAGTGACAGAGTTTACACAAGCTCAAATAAACCATCATAAGATATCCTATGCGCCCCCAAACATGGAACTGGGAATCACGGCCCACGTAGTACAGTTCCGTTACACCATCGAAGACACGGCAGGGAACAGTGTAGAGGGGGTCTTCACAATCTTTCTGCAGCCAGTCAATAACAACCCACCGCAAATCACAAACACCGGTTTTACTGTGTTTGAAGGCGGAATGCACATTATAACCGCTGCAGAGCTGGATGCCCAAGACCTTGATACAGAAAGCGAAAAGATAACTTTTGCTCTGAGTCGACCACCTAAACATGGCCAGATTAAGGCTGCATTCACTGATCTGGAGAAAAACAGGATTTTCAAACTTGATGATATCTCAGAGGGGAAAATATCATATATTCACACTGGGGAGGAGACAGTGAGTGATGATTTTCAGCTTGATATCAGTGATGGGATACATGTTGTGACTGTGACAGTTAAAGTTATTGTACAGCCCATTGATGATGAAACTCCCTCCATCAGCCTCCCCTCAGGAACAATCGGGTCTCACATGGACGTGCTGGAAAATGGTATGGCAGGAATCACAGCAAATGTGATTCAAGGCCATGATGATGATACTGATGATTTCCAGCTGACTTTTATTGTGGAAGATCCCCCAGTCTTTGGGGAAATATTAGTTAAAGGAGTGCCTGCTGCAAAGTTTACACAAGCTGACATCATTGATGGGGAAGTTGTGTATGCACACACTGGTGGTGAGATAGGTCTCTTCTCTCAGCAAGATGGATTTAATTTGACCCTCACAGACATGTCTGATGATTGGACAGTAGGGGGCAATATAGTCAGTGGAGTCCATATACAAGTTACTGTCCTGCCTGTTGACAATCAGGCCCCTGAGATTGGAGTTGGGCTCCAGTTCAGCGTTATCGAAGGAGAGAAATATGGTATTGGCTCTCAGCACTTGAACGCTGATGATAATGACACTCCAACAGATGACATCCTTTGCACTGTCATTGTGCAACCCATTGCAGGCTATGTAGAAAATATATCCCCTGCCCCAGGCTCAGAGAAGTCAAGGTCAGGAACAGCTATCAGTGCATTTACTCTAAGAGACATAAGGGAGGGAAATATCTTCTATGTGCAGAGCATTCACAAGGGGGTAGAGCCAGTGGAGGATCGGTTCACATTTAGGTGCTCTGATGGCATCAATTTCTCAGAGAACCATTTCTTTCCAATCATAATCATCCCAACAAATGATGAAAAGCCAGAGATTTATTTAAGGGAGATAGTTGTGATGGAGGGGATGAACATTATCATCGACCCTCCGATTCTGAATGGAGCAGATGCTGATTTTCCACCTGAGGAGCTGATGTTCATCATCTCCAAACCTCCCAAACATGGTGCCATTTTAAATCAGCTATCCACAGGCTCTGTTTTGGTGTCTAACTTCACCTTAGAAGAGATTAGAGAGGCGTCAAGTATTATTTATGAGCACGATGACTCAGAGACAACAGAGGACAGCTTTGATATCATTGTGACAGATGGAAAGTATTCTGTGCAGAAAACAGCCGTTATTATGATCATCCCTGTTGATGATGAGACCCCCAGGATGGCTATCAATGATGGCCTGGAGGTGGAAGTTGGAGAGACGAAGGAGATTAATGATAAAATCCTCAAAGCAACAGATTTAGATTCTGAAGACAGCACGCTAATATATATAATCCGATTTGGGCCTGGCCAGGGTCTCCTGCAGAGAAAAACACCATCCGGGTTTCTTGAGAACATCACACTTGGCATGAATTTCACACAATCTGAAATTGATGTAGGACTCATATTGTACACACACAATGGGCAAAATGGCTTCAGAGACTTAATCAAATTTGATGCGACTGATGGAATAAATTCACTCATAGATCGGTACTTCTATATCACTGTGCGCAGCATTGACATCGTATTCCCAGATGTGATCAGTAAAGGTTTGTCTCTAAGAGAAGGTGGCAGGGTGACCTTATCCACAGATCTTCTAAGCACCTCTGATCTCAACAGTCCTGACGAGAAATTAGTTTTTACTGTCACACGGGCCCCAGTCAGGGGGCACCTTGAGTGCACAGACACTCCTGGGATACCCATTGGATCTTTTACCCAACTTCAGTTAGCAGGCAGCAAGATTTTTTACATTCACACCTCTGATGATGAGGTAAAAATGGACAGTTTTGAGTTTGAAGTCACAGATGGGTACAATCCCATTTTCAGAACATTTAGAATATCTATTGTGGATGTAGATAACAAGAAACCCGTTGTGACTATAAATAGTCTAATTGTCACTGAAGGTCAACTGAAATTAATCACACCCTTCGAGCTAACTGCTGAAGATCAGGACACTGCAGAGAAACTGATTAAATTTACAATAACCCAGTTGCCTGTTCATGGTAAGGTGCTGTACAATCAGTCCACACCTGTTGCCAGCTTTACAAAACAAGACCTCAATGAAAACCTCATCAGCTACAAACACGATGGAACTGAAACACTAGAAGACTCATTCTCCTTCACTGTCACAGATGGCACACACACAGACTTCTATGTTTTCCCCAACACAATTTTTGAGACAAGACATCCTCAGACTATGAAGATTACAATTATGGCAATAGACAATGGAGTCCCTCAGATTGTGGTAAATAAAGGTGCAGCCACTTTGAAGATTTTGGCCACAGGTCATTTGGGGTTCCCCATCAGCCCTAAAGTGTTAAAAGTGGAGGACAGGGACAGCATACCGGCCTCGGTGGTGTTCCACATCACTACCCAGCCCAAACACGGCTACATCGTCAACCTGGGACATGGAAACAACTCCATTGATGCCTTTAGTCAAGGTAAGCTCTGACAATAACTCTTAATACTATAATAACAAGTTACTCTGCTCAGTATTTTACCAGAAAAGTACAGAAGAAGTTCTCAATAATTGTGTAACAGAAATTTGTTTGATTAAGTTAGTGTTGTACAAAGATTTATTTAAATTTACACCGAATCTGTTATGTAACTTTACCTATACACCAAACATGGGATTCAGCAACCTTTCCAATAATTTTTGCCATTGTTTGTTCAGAGTTGCAAAACCTAAACAAGTCTTTAAAAAATTATAACTTATCATGTTTTATAGGTACCTAAAATCTGATTTTTTTTGTTTTTTTATTTTACACTTATACAACCACATATGTATTTCTTGTTTTAGGATCTAGAAAAAGAATAAACATCTGACTTTTTGATGGTTTTCTTAGAAACTTTTTTAAGTTTCTGAGGAAACTTAAGAAAATAACACATTTAGTTTGTAATTTAATGACAAAGGATGAAAAACTGATTCCTTGAACAATTACTGACGTTCTTTTGCTGAATATTATACAGATATTCAGAATGAGAGCATACAAAAAGCCTACAAATATCAATACCTTTAAGTTTTAAACCATTGTTAATTTCTACACTATTTTTGACTGAAGTTATAAGAAGTCATTGTGGCTGCCTGTTTCCAACCAATTTCTCAAAACTTAAATTTTTGTAAAAACTAAATGGAATTGGTGCTTAAAGAGTCATGTGGCTTTTTAACAACAGGTTGAAGACAGAACTGTCTGAATGTTTATTACCATTACAGATAAATCACTGTTACTAACAATAGGCTGGAATGACATTTTCACATCGTGAAAGGTTTAAGGAAAAATACCAAGTTTCACACTATCACAGTAAATGTATTAAGTGAACTCATTGCTTTTAATTTAAAAAAGCGAGAGAAAACCAAATATCTTTTATTTACTGTCTTTCTTTTCATAGCAACAGTTTGAGAAAACACTGCATTTTAAGTTCTTAATGTGCAAAATATGAATCGTTTTTGCTTCTCTACTCTTTATATAATAACGCTGGGTGTTTGTGAAGCTGACATTGACTGGTTAGTTATTTGAGATTTAACTCCATGATTGTCCATGTTTTGTTTTTTTTAGAGATTTTCAAAAATAATCAAATTTGTCTTTTCTGTAATTGAGACAAAGTTATTTTAGTCTGTTTTCTGTCAGCTAACTAGCAGTGGCGAGCAGTAGGTAGGTAGATGTCTAATTGGTACTGCTAGTAATTTGTCATAAATTATTTGTAAACAAAATGTTTGAGAACTGTGTCTTGAGAGCATAATTGTCACATTTCTTTGCTCAGAGAAGTTGCTTTTCATCATGTTTTTGTGATCAAATAATTATAACCTCCTAACTTGTGATTTGCTATTGGAGAAAAAAGTGACATTCAAATTCCCTGTAAATCAGTAAGTTTTGATTAATTTTTCACACTCTGCTTCCCAAAGATTTTAATTTATGGGGTTATAATTATTCGTACGCGTGACAAGTGCCAGCTTGGGAATTTCAATAGTTAATTTATGGGTATGATTTAGATGTGCCTTGCTCATCAAATTGTAATTAGCAGACCTAAGTTACAGGCTGATGTTTTTGTAGACGTAACAGATGAATAATTAATCTTTTTTTCTGCGTCTCCCGGGGTGATGTTCACATCTGATGTTCTCTTTGGAGGTCTGTTAAATGAAGCAAGACAGAGGTAGAGAATGGTGTGAAAAGGTCAGTGCAGAGCTCAAAGTGACAGGATGGTATTTGAGATGCAGTAAATTTCACTGGGTCCAGTCAATTTGAAGTATTGAAATGCTATGTGTGTTATAAAATTATAGAGAATATATTGACCACCACCATAAGGGTTAGTGTTTGACTTTTTACACAGACTGCAGAACGATGCTAAAGTGAAGAATATGATTTTTGCATTTTCCATGTTTAGATAAATAGGGAAGAAGAAACAGGTGTGTGGGAAAATATTGGATTTTATTTTTATTTATTTTTAAACTTCCTTCTTGCTTTCCTTCTTCCTTTCCTATCTGAAGACTGACTTAATCCTTAAAAATATTTGCTATGAATCCAGAGTAAAGTTTTGTGTCAAGTCCTGGAAATGTTCTGACATTGCCAAGAAACTCTACAGATTTGAATATGGATAAGTGTTGACACATGCACAGAGACAACAATGCCACTGATTGCTGTTTGAAGCTATGCAATCATGATGGCATGGCAATTAAGCCAACATGTACAAGAATTCACCTGCTTGCTGTAAGCAAAGATATGAGCTGAGAACACAGAGCTAGAAAGAGCTCTTTAAGCCTGGAAGAGATGGACACTTCTTACAAACAGTGTGCGGCTGTGGTCTTCCAAACAAAAAAGGGCACAGATAAGACAAGAGTGAAAAAAGCAAAAGAATCAGCACTGCATTGAAGAGGGGAAGGAGAGTGCAGAGGAGGCGGCTAGGGAAGTGGGGTGAGGGGATGTAAGTGACATGAGAGAAATAAAGAATGAGGGAAGGGTCGTGAGAGATTGAGTCAGAGAGACCAAACAGGCTCATCAAAAGAAGCAGTCAGGTGAAAGAGACAATCCTTTGCTCTTTATTTACTTGTCCTTTTTCCAGGGCACCTCCCAAGAGACGATCTTTTTAAATAATGAATGAAGAGCGTGCCCTCTGTTCGCACTGTTAACTTTAGATTTGTAAGGTCCTTAGGTTCAGGTCTGTCCTGCAAGGAGGTTTCTCTTCTTACGGGCCAAATTTTTTATTCTGTTAAAAGTATTTATCCCTGTACTTTGACTTCTTGCTTTTTTCTCTGGGGCCTTTTTTGTAACACTGTAATGTTTCAAATCATCACTTTTTGTGGTCAGTCATGATTTTTTTGGTTCTATCGTCTGTCTGCCTGGGTGTGGCTAGCCAAACCGAACAAAAAAATGTGATTAATTAAGAGGGTCATTATATTTTCAATTAAGGCCAGGTTGTTTAGGTTAGCTTCTTGCTAATTTGTTTGATGATCTGAAGCCTTAAAGTCTGACTAAAAAGTAAAATCAAAAAAGATATGTAAGAGGCAATATACTTGTATGTTATTTTATGTATACAGATTCTGTATACATAAAATAATAAAAACAATGGAAAGGAAAAAGCAGATAAGAGGCCGCCTACAGTATAAGTGGGAAACATCCCAGTCAAAAGTCAAGGGTTTTAAGTCAAGGCTTTTATGTTACGAACCTTCTTCCTCTGACATCTATTATTTAAGAAGAAGCTTTGCTGGGAGAAGGCTCTTTAGCAGCATTGATGATTTCTTTGTGCTGTAATAGATGTTTTGTAGGGAATGGTGGGGAGGGAGGTGCTAGCACAGCCCTGTAATTCAGCAAAGTTCAGGAAACAGATGTGTGGTGCTCTGTGCAATCCTATTCTTAACATTCTTACCTTGTCTGTCATTAAAATATCCACCATCCCCTGATTTTTTTTTTTTTTTTTTGGCATGGACAGGTTTAAGGCTCTTGAATTTAAACCCTTTTTTCTTGTCTTTGGTTTAGCTTGAGCCGCTTTGGATATCAGGTTTGCAGCCCTTATCGCTCCAGATTACGGATGCATGACTTTCAAAAATGACTCTTCTGGTTGGCAATTGTTCATGCTGAGCACTGATAAGTAATTGAATCAGTGTGATACTAGAGACCTGCTGCTAGTATAGCCGATACTAAAGCGGGACAGCTTGCGTCTCTGAACAGTTATTTGAACGGAGGAAGTGTTTGAACAAGCCAAAAGGCTGCGATGCAACTTCAAAAGCTTGTTTGAGGCTATTTCTGCAGTCAGCATGAAACATCACATGAATGTTTTTTTAATCACAAAATGCAAATTCTTTCTTAAAATTTAATTTTTTTTTCCATTTCCTGTCAAGGACAAATCTCCTAGTTGTGTAACTTAGACCATAGCTATCAGGCAGTTTTAAAATTTCATCATGCCTCACCTCACATTGATTCGACCATGAAACCATTTAGATTAAACTGACCCTCATTTGCATTCTTTTATGTTCTTGTCAAATGTTTTTTGCTTTATAGTTTATTATCTCAGCTTTTGTCATATATGATCTCAAAGTTTATCTGTTCTTACTTTTAAAGATATTTCACTGTCACATGAGCTCTTCAACATAAAGGAGTTTTTAAGAAATAAACGTAACTTTCTTTTGCAGCTGATATCGATGACCTGAACATCTGCTATGTACTGAGGGGTGAAGAAAATGCTACTTTGGATCTCTTTCACTTCTCTGTTGAGGATAACGGTAAGAGTTTTTACCATTTTCCAGCTAGCAGCTACTTTAAGTTGCGTAATATCGGATTTTTGGTGAATTTATCAAAAATGAATTGAAAGAAAGAGATTACTTAAATTAAATAAAAAGACTATAAGGACTTTTCTTCCTAGGGTAAATATTTATTAAAAACAAACAAATCAACCAAAATTAACACATAGTTTAAGGATTAAGGTAGATAAAGCAAATAAAGTATATTTGCTACAAAGAGTATCTTAAAAAGCTTTACAGGAAGAACAACATTACAGAGATGGAAAAATTAAACACCTAAGATTTGAACAAAACAGACCTAAAAAGATCAAACTTTACGCAAAGAAAAAAACAGAGACAAGATAGAAATGATAAACCAGTCTTACGGCATTTAACAGTAATATTTTCGGCTGTGACCCCAGTAGTTCCTGTGTATTTTTATTTGTAGTTTTTATTTTTTCGACAGTTGTTTTGAGAGTTGATGAGCATAAAAACTAAAGGCTGCTTTGCCTTGTTTAGTCCTCATCCCAGAAATACAGAATGAAAACACATCTGATGACCCAAGGAGGGAAATGATTCACAACTGATGTTGTGCAGCAATAGGAGTTTAGTTGTGGTTATGAATAACTATAAATAATTGCAATAGCTGAAAGCAGAAGTCCATCCCTAGCGTCATCTGATCACCATGATTCTACACATGTACAGAATAAACACAGATATCTTCTTTCCATTATATAAGAGTTTATTAACAAAAAAGCTCAACACTAGTGCTGAGAGACATTGTCAGGCTGAAGAAGGAGCTCCTGTGGGTCTTTTTGGCCTGTGGAAGCATCTGATGGGTACCAGCAGTCTAAGCGGTTTGCGTCTCGGGTGGTCTCTGAGGGAAAAACAAGAACGTGGGAGGAGTTCAGAAAGGTCATGGAAAATGACTTTTGCATGACTTCGAGGTCTTTTTGTGCTACTTTTTCAGTAGCGTGAACTTGTTAGAGGCATCGTTTGTGCAGCTGTTGAGTATCAACAATGATCGTAATAACAATAATAGTGTCTTTTACATAAGCAAAAAGGCACAATAGTTTGAAAAGTAAATAAATAAATAAGCGTAATTTGTGGTTAAAATATAGAAGTCAGCTGACTTGGACAGGACAGCAAACAGCCTTTAGACATTAATCCTTAGAGTTTGCCTAATTTTACTGGGTCTCTTTATTACTTTCTCAGTCTCAGAGAGTTCTTCATTGTAACTAATTATGGTGATCAATTGGTAAGTCAGCTGCTAAGCATTTTATCCCTTCTCATAGGAAAACTAGTTTTTGTAAATTTTTCTCAGTAGTTATTCTAAACAGATCAATGAAGCATAATTTAGCTTTTTTTTGTTCTGATTAGGTTTGGATTTGCAGATAAAATGATCTGTCAGTCAAAGCTGTGATGCTGAACATTAGCTCTGACAAATCCATAGGTCTCTTTTCTGCAAATTATGTTTTGGTCAAACTTAGTAGTGAAGTGATCAGATACTTATCTGATAATAATTATCTTTTGTGATGCCAATCAAACAAGTATCATTTTTACAGTTCTGTAAGTTAATGAATCATCCCCATTAATAATAATAATGTTTGTGTACATGTACATTTCACAAAACATTACAAGTGTATTTTTTTTAACACTTTTTTAATGTGAAGATATTTTTTAAGTTCTGACAGTCAGGTACATTTAAGATATAAGACACATAAACCATAGATTGTACCATTAAGGCTGACTGTAGTTTATCTTTTGTCAGTATAATAAACGTAAAAAGGAAACTATTGAGCATTGTCACTATTAAATATGCATCAAGGTGCTTTACTTTTACTTATAAAGTCAGAATCAAATTTATTCAATTCAGGTAAACACTGTCATATATATTTTCCAGTTATGCTCAAGATGTTAAAATTTAACAATCAGCATATTTTATTGAATATACGTCCCTACTGTGTGCATCTTCCTGCAAAGAAATCATCTTACAATAGCAGCCGCTTTCTGATGTAAGAAGACTTTGTTATTTAGGGTGTGTGTATCTGTGTGTATCTGTTTGACATCAGCAAACTACAGGACATAACTACAAATACTTTGAACATCACAAGATACAATCACAAGTAAATCAAAATGTAGAGTTAGAAAATTGCTTGGTAAAAGCATAAAACACTCGATGGAAAGCTAAATACATTAAGAAAAACAAGAAGTATAATTTAAATTAAGCAATGATGCAAATAAACATAGGAAAGAAAAATAAACTAATACCCTGTAGGTTTAAACATCTTTCAAAACAGGCTGATTTTTCTTTTTTCTCAATTGAAGGCTTTTTATATTTGGGGATCTTTATAAGTTATAAAAATAATGATTACTTTGATCAATAAAGCAATATATTTTAATGACCAAAACAAAGAAAGAAATTACTGAATTTCAACATAAAGCATTTCACATAATCTCCCTCTGAGGATTACTTTTATCTTTAATCACCTCAAAGCTGCAACCCCCTATTTTTGTGAAGAATATTATAAATTGCATTTTTTAGGTTGGAACATGCATCACCTTGCAAAAGAGTTTGCATGCATAATGCATATGCTTTGACCTAAACCAGGGGTCAGTAACTTTAATATAAAGATAAAGCCAAAGTAAGAATTGTCTAGAACCACAAAGCCCATTCAAAATAAGTTTTGTTTTGTAAATATATAAAAAATGTTTCTTTGTTGTAAAATGTTGGAAATTTTGAATTTATTTTAGTTCTGGTAAAAATTTAAACTTTTTAAGCGTGAACCAAAACAATTTGTAGGATTAAGCCAACTGACTCTTTTTCAATTTTAGAATTAACTTAAGAGAAATAAATACAAAACTCATTTGGGCTGAAAAAATACTATCTATATACAGTAATTATTTTGAGCAAATTATCTTTAGGATTTGCATAAAACCAAACAGAGGAAACCAGCCTTCATTGTTGTTTTACAATTAAAAACCTTGTTAATTTGTATATTTTTTTTTTCAAATATGCATTTGAAAAAATGGTGCTGCCTGAATTATCCAACTGTGGGAGAATAAAAGGTATTTCTGTTTTGTTCTATTGTATTCTAATCTTCATATTCATTCATTGTCCTGCTGAGAGGCTGCACAGGCTCAAGTTCTGTGCAGCCTCTAATATGTTGCATGTTTTGTTTCCTGCATTTACCTCAAACCAAATCTATGCTAACTCTGACCAGCTTCTATTTCACTGCTAAGTAACAACATCTGAGTGGCAAGTGGTGTAGATATAGAGCAATACAGATGTCTGGGGTTCGATTCCTGATCTAGGGATTCCGCTGCATGTCTTCCACCCTTCTCCCTCTCTCACCATTTTCTGTCCGATTACTACCAATAAAAACAGTGGCACAAAAACTGAGTATGAACTATATTCACCTGATCGTGAGTGAGAGGAGGCTCTAAAGCGATGGCAGTAAACATATTTTAGTCTGCATTTTTTTGTATTTAACAGCTGTTTGTGTGTGTAAAAGATGTGATAAATTACAGAGGTACAGCACTGATTAGGTGCCTCTTTGCTCCTTTACCTACACTCTTGTTACTTACCCACACACATAATACATTTTCCTTTAAAAAAAGTCTTTCTTCTTGCCACTTTTCCTTGAAGGCCAGCAGATGGACTACCAACAGGACAGTAGTTGTCCTGTGGACTCAAACTCCCACCTTAGCTGTGAATCTCTGCAGGTCCTCCAAATTACCAAGGGCCTTTTGGCTGCTTCTCTTAATAATCTGTCTTCAGATGAATAGATATGTGTAGAGAACAGTTGGATTTATACTCAAGTTAAGTTACAAACAGTTGGAATGTGTTTAATGATTGTGATATCAGAGTAAAGGAAAGGTGGTTAGATAGTATAGCACTAAACACATTTCAAATTCTTTACTAAAAAACATATGTCACGTTCCTTTCACTTCTTAATAGTTCACAATTTTCTGTTTGTCATTGTAGAATCAATACACTAACATTTGTACTTGCAATAAGAAAAAATATAGACAAGCTCATGTTGTGAAGACGATTTTGGTATTGATATATAACAGCTGAAGGTTCCTTAATTAGACAAAACATATACGTTTGTCCAAGTTCCTCAGCTTGATAAAAATCTAAGCATACTTTTGCAGGTGTGTACCATAGTGTTAGTATGTGTGAAAAAAAAAAAAAGTTAATTTGGCAGAACATAAAGTTACACATGCTTTGATAAATTCTGGATATGCTTGCATTACATTGTGTGGTCCCATGCATAGTTGGAGGGCACCTCTTATGCTGTGTGAGGAACTTCACAAACACACCCATAAGACAATTAGTGCAGAACCTTTTAGCCACACAGCATCATGTATCACTGGGCACATAATCAAAGGTCAATACTGGGTTCATATGTAATTTCTTGGCTCATCAAGTTGCATTCTTTAGTAACACATAGAAATGTGGCTCTGGCTCAGATGCTAATATGTTTGCCTGCAGTTTTAAAAAGTCTAGATGATACTTACAAAAGCTGAAAGTTAGAAATGTTCTGTCTTTAATCATGGACATTTTTTAAATTTGTATAGAAGCTTTCCTCCACCATTATTTTTCAGACATTTGCCTAAAGACAAGTGTTAGTGCATAACAGAATAACATTTTTTTAAATGCAGCTAAAAGAAGAAATGTTATTAACCATGCAAGTAAATGCTTATATTACTTTATTTTCCTCTCCTGGGACAATATTTTGGTTAAATCTGGAAGGCTTATAAAATGAAATAGTCAAAGCCATGATTTTCTCTTTACTGTGTCATCTTTGTCCTATGTAATCCTCTCAAGAGTTTAAGCAAATTTGTTCTGCATTTAAAATTTGCAGAGGAAAACAACATTTCAAGATGCATTGCTAACATTTTCTTATATAATTTTGTGACTCAAAGCCCATAATTTTAGAGGAAGCAAGGATGATGCAAAACATAAATCTACACCTAAGTGAGGTTTCCTGTTATGAACAAGATTAGTTTGATCACTGATCCACACTTGTGCGGTTTCACGCTTATGTAGGCAATCCCACACAAGCACACACAGTGCGAGCACGGAGGGGCTGCCGCAGGCTGAGGGGCGGTCAGTGCCTCAAGCACAAAGAGGTGTTTGATATTTAAGAGCCCAGGCAGCATTGTGGGTAATGAGAGCCCTAGGCGTATGAACTGGGCAAGGCTCTGAGGGAGCCGCTGGTAATTATGTGGCCTTATTACAGACGAGGAGTGGCAGGAAGAATGTTCTCCATCAGGTTAAGAACAGCTAGGATCTCTGTTGCTAATTCTGATGGATTTTTCACACGCTTCAGTTTGAGATGTTGTGAAGTTCACTCACTGTAATGTGAGGGAAGTGTGTGCAAACACAAATCAGTTGTAACTTTTATTTGGCAGTGGGTGTTTGGATTTTTTATTTTCCCTTGGGACCATATTTGTTGTAAATCAGCTATACATAAATAGGTTGAATTAAAAATATTTATATAAAAAAATAACATTGAAAGGTTGGTGGATTTTATCAATATGTTTAAATGCAAACTCTGTCCAGCATGTTTCTGTACATACTTTTAAACATACAGTAGCTCCAAAAAGTTAGAATGAATAAATAGATCAATAAATGTGACATGGCAAAACCAGGAACAAGTTGCCAGAGCAGGAACATAGAAATAGCATAAAAACCATGAATTTCTGAAAAAATAGTGATTTTTTGCTAAATATATTAGATGAAGTCTTGAACAACCCACCCCAGTTTTTGAAAAGAAAACGTCTAATTAAAATTGTCACCAGAACATTTTAAGCTTTCGACTTGGGACACTGTTGTGCAGCCACAAACTTTCTCCAGAGTTCATGTACAACATGCAGATGGGTTCAGGCTTACAGTCTCATAGTCTTACAGACTTCAGAGATGATAACATCTACTGTGAAAATACCAGGGGAAAGAAAACATGCCAGGACTACCTATATGATGGGGATTTTTCAGTTTCTCATGGAGTGAGTTTTTAAAATTTTCCAATTTAAAAAAAACTTCACATTTTTCAATAATTTTTTTTTGCGCTAGGGTGAGGTGGCGTTTCAACCATATTGGAATAGATGCATTTCGCAAAACTGCAATGGAAACACTTTGTTTTGCATTACATGAGTCATTTGATCAAAAGATGGATGTTACTACTGGTACAAACAACAAAGAAGGCGGCAGGAAGTGTTAAAAGGATGATGGTCTGTTTTGGGGTTTTTTTGGACAATGTGCAGCTCACAGCTTCACACAGTTCATACAAAGGTGTGTGTCATTCGAAAGTGTTGACTTCATAGCTCTTCTGGAAAAATGTCGCATACTTAGCCTCTCCCAAGCGTAAGGGATTTATAACTCCAACCCCAGAATAACGTCTCCTTCGATGGCTGGTAGATGGTGGGCGCTAATGCCAGGGCCAAAATATGAATATACCTCATGTAACTCTTTTGAATGACTTATACCTATAAGGTATAGATGCTTGGCTTATCTAAAACAGTCAGTGCATACTAGTATAACGCTTAAAAAAGAAAGGAGATTCAGGTATTTTAAACAATGGGAAAACAATACCACATCTTGAAAAATGTCTTAATTTTGAAAGATGCATCAATCCAGTCAACCATGTAAGTAAAAAAAATGACACTAAATAAATACTGTATACAGTATATATTGTATTTTGTCTGTATTCCTTTTAAGATCTAAGAAAAAAATTCCCACCAAAATCTCTTGACTATATACAACAGAAGATCAGGTACAATTTTTTTCTTTAAACCGACACCGCTGACTGCAAACAAGATTGATTGTTCCAGCAGAATTCTTTCATCCCAGCAGCAACACCCTCTGCTCCCATAAGTACCAGCACTTCATCTAGATTTACATATCCACCTAAAACTCTAATTGCCTCCTCTAGATCTGCATTTCATCCACGTTGCACTGCGCGCAGTTCACATTACATGAATTCTTTATTCAGCCTTAATAGTAGCAAAATGCTTTGTGTACGACTTTGCAAGTGTTAGAGGACTAATTATCACCATATCTTCTGCAAGGACAATTTTTCCTTATCTGTGTTGTTTGTGCTTGATAGATGGAGTGTAGATCTGTGTTATCGCTGTGAATATTTTCTCATGTCTTCAAAGGGCCTTTTTCCCTCCTTCTTAAAAGCAGTGCGAGAGTCAAGATAAAATGTCTGCCCCTTTATTTGCCCCCCTTTCTGTTAAATAAGAGTGACAAATTATCTATGTGCATACAGATTTTCTTTTACAGGTTAGAAAAAAGTTGATATTTCAAAAAACTGACTAACTTTCTTACTCTGAGAAGAACAAAAATACCTATTTCTTTGCTTTAGGCTCAGATTATTTTGCAATAATTTGTCTGAATAAAAATGTAAATTGAAAAAGCTAATTTAGTTCTGAAAGGGAAGCTCTTCAGGTGAATTGAGAAGTGTTTTTGTACCTCAGTAAATCATAACAATTGGGTTGCTAACTCACATTGAAATAAACTGTTTTATATTGCAACGGATTTCATATTGGGAAATGCAGGATACTTTTGTAACTCATGTAAAAATATGTTATAAATACCTAATGGCCGGGGTTTGAAAAAAATAAGCATCTAGAGCAGGGGAGCCCAAACTTTTTGAGACCAAGATCTACTTTTTCTGTCACCAGCCGGCTGAGATCTACGTCATAACACGAAGATATAAAAATTGTAAATGAAACTCTATTGGCTTATTTTATATGCAGACATCCATCAGTTATAGCAGAAATATTAAAGTGATAGAAAACCTGATGCAGTTTCTTCCTCAGTCAGATTCTGACCCCGGGAGGAGGTTACTGGTTTCAGAAGCTGGTTGCAAACCTGAGGCCAGCAGGTATTAATCGGTTATTGTAAATCTGAACTTTGGTTTGGTGACCTCAATATGAAAAATTACAGACTGATAGGAGGAACCTCAGAGCTCTGTTAAGTTAAAGCCACATCTTGTGAAGTTGGGACATTTTTCCTCCAACAGGTTCCAGAGGAATCACCTCAAACCAGATGTTGCACTGGAATTTATTTCAATGTCATTTGTGACTGGTAGCTCCTCATTTTCAACAGTGGAGCTGTAAAAATTGAAAAAGGTTGTCATTTTGGAGAAAATCTCTTCAACATCAATATTTCCACTAAATAAGAGACAAAATAAATAGCATGTTTGATAGAGGAAAAGCCTCTCAGACTTTGTGCTCAAAGCAAGATGCCAGAGAGCACTAAACTATTTTGTAAATAATAGACAACTTATTTTCATATAATTATCTCAGTAGAAGCCATTTGTTTGTTACTTAATGAAATATGTTTGTCCCATTTGATGATTGTTGTGAATGACGTATAATCACAGATGAAGGAAATGATTGGACGCGCTGGTTTCAGCCTCTTGGCGGTGTTCAGTTTGTCACCTACTGCCGAGATCAACTCAAAACCTTTCGATCGCGATCGACGTATTGAGCACCCCTGATCTAGAGCGCTGGGTAGAAGTTTACAAACTCATCAATGGCATGAATGTCTTGTTCATTTCAATTGATGCATTGGAAACATTCTCTTCCCAGGTGGAATTATAATATCACTCACATCTGCTATTAAATTAAACAAAAAGATTTTCTCCAATCACCACATGATGATTATGGGTTCTCCCACATGACTTTTTTTTGCTAAATGTCCCATACCACTTTACAAATAAACACTTTTTGTAGCCAAAATGTGGCTACAAAAAGTAGCCACATTTTGGTGGTTTGAACTGAACATTTGACATGGCGAAAATGTTTTAAATAATTATTAAAAACCCCCAAAATAATATCAGCCATGCATTGAGTATACAAACTTCTTACTTGCAATGTAAATGTGTGTTAAGTACACTTCTTTCCAAAAGTTGAAAATAAGTAATGTTACTCACAATGAATAAAAATCCCAAACATTAGATAAAGTTTTTTATTTTGCTTGTAGTGGCTAGCATCAATAAAACCTGCAAAAACCAGACAGTTAAACGAGCTGTCACCATGGCTGCCAATGAGCCAGGTTAATATGCTGACCTTTTCTGTAGCTAGCCTCTTTCTGTTGTAAAATCACTGTGCACTGATCTGTGTCGGACCAAAAGGTAATACATCAGGATTCAGTACAGAGGAACACATCCTCTGGCTACAGGAGCAAATTCTCTTTATCTGTCTGAATTCAGGAGTTTACTGTCACTCTCTCCTCTCTTTACTCTTCACCACCATCCTCATCCGTTTCTTTTTTTACACTTTCAGTTTTAGATGTTTGTTCATTGTAATTTATTCATTTCCTGTGCTTGTTGTGTTTGCTTTTTCAGTGCTGTTTTCCCCTGTCTATAGCCACCAGTTCAGTGACATGCAGTCCTATTATTTAATGTTCCAATCTTGTTCAGTTAAATTTCCCACTACGCTGTGGCTTCTTTTATGACTTGTTAAGTGTTGACTCTGTTTCAGTCACAAGCTATTGGATATTAATTCATGTATGTCTGTGCTTGCTGTGTCTGTCTCTCAAAGAGTGGATGCCTCTCTCTCTTGTAGGATTATGGCACATTCTGCTATGTTACTCATAATTATTTGCATTTCATTACGACCTTGAGATGAGAGCATCAGACTTTCAGAGTTGAGGAGGGATTTTTCATCACTTTAATCATGTACGACTTGTATTTTCTGGTGCCTGACAACCAATGTTTGATTTTTCTACACTGATGCTTAAAATTATTGCCAAAAAATGTTTGCATTCATATATTTTTCTGTCTAATTACCACACCCTATGATGAACAATGGATCTGGACTCTTGTTCATCTTTAAAGCCATTTGTCTTGCTAAAAAACAGTTTCATCTCAATACATCACAATATCATTGAAAAGCTCGTTTATTTCAGCAATTTAATTCAAAGAATGATAGTGATATGTTAAATGTAATCATGACACACAAGACAATGTATTTCAAACATATGTTGCTGTTTAATCTGATTTTATTATATTACAACAAATTAAAATCGAAATGCAATATCTAGGGAAATTAGAATGTTACAAAAACTATTAAAGAAATTAAAATAATACAGAAATCTGATGGTGGTGCTGTGGTTGCGGAGGGGTTAAGCACAACCCACATATGGAGGCCTTAATCCTCGACGCAGCTATTGCAGGTTCGATTCCTGGCCTGGTGATCTTTCCCACATGTCTTCCCCCTTCTCTCATTACCCACTTTCCTGTCAATTCACTATCAAATAAAGGCCACTAGAGCCAATAAAACCTTTAAAAATTAAAAATAAAAATGTTAGCTGATGTTTACATAATCACAAAGAAGGTAGACCACAATGAGTCATTGTTAAAGAAAAGTAGGGTAGGGGAGTTGTGTTTTTTAGTGTTGTGTTTTAACTGAAAGTTGAGTGGAAGGAAAATATCCAAAGAGTCCTGTGAAGAAAAAGATAAGAGATAACACAACCAACAAAGCAAATGAGATAAAGGTCACTAATAAAACAACCTGGACTCCCTTGACACCTGAGCACAACTACAAACTAAACATCTTTATTTCATTGCAGTAAATCCCATCTGACTTACATCCTGTCCTTTCTTCCTATTATTTGTGATCATTTGAAAGGATACACATATAATCCATCTTCTTTGCTTTTTTGCCCTTTCAGCTATCATCTAATTATTTCTGGTCTCCTTTTTTGTCATTTATAATGACTCCTAAATGGCCAGTAATTCATACTTCAAACTCTTAAGCATTGTAATGTAAGGTAATGCTACTTTTGCATCAGTCTGTTCAAGTGTTGTAGTCAAGACCACCTAACCCAAGACCAAGACCAGAGTTTATCGAGACCGAGACAAGACCAAGACTTTTAGGATCCGAGGCCAAGTCAAGACCAAGACCAAGATCAAGAGAAGTCGAGACCGAGTCATAACACGACCGAGAGCGCCCTGCACTACATCACACAATAAAATGTGAAATATGATTAAAATTGCTAAACAAATTGATCTGATAAATTCACATTTCCATAAAAACTCCTAGATATTAAATACTTAGAGATGAAATAAATTTAACCAACATAAAAAGCAAAACAAACTCTTTGTTCTGCTTATCTAAAAAGATAATCCTCTGGGCATTTGTCCATATCATTCATGTCAGAAATCACCACTGTCTGCACCATTAAACATAGCAATTGAGGCAATGCCCTGACGGTAAACAACACTCAACTATGAACGCTGACCAAAGAGCAACAAGCAAGAAGTAACCAAGCACAAGGAGCTCACCATGACTGTTCTCACTCTCTCTCCCACTGCATGAAGCCAGGCAGCACAATGCTGTAATGTCTACCATCATGGCAGACATTACAGCTGCCTTTGAACGAAAACAAAGAGCAATGCGCATGCTCTGCGTGCTCTTTCTTTCTTGTGTTTTATTTATTTGCTAATTAAATAAATATTAATGTATATAATTAAATAAAATAATGATAGCTACTGCAGTGTACGCAGCGCATTACAAGAACAAAGAACGGCTCTCAGTGAGGCTCCAGTCCTATATTCTCAGTAAAGAGAAGTTCAGAAGACTCA